>JZKD02S0904433.1:96679-108077 GCA_000966675.3 Picea glauca
AGTGTATTAATTCCTATGCTCGCATTTTCAATATGAAGGTGCTTTGGTTGCAACGAATGCATACACAACCCCCTTTGAGCATGTTTGTGCGAAATGCAACTCTCCTGCTTTTGCTTCTACTTTGAGAAGTGATGATACAATAGATGATCTGCAATGCAACGAAAAATTTCCATATATATATGGACATTGCCTCAATGCTTCCATCTGAACCATGGGCAACACAATCATGCATTGTACAATTAGGCAACCTCTGTTACAAGATGTGCTTCTTGGGTTAGCAGAATTTTCGTATGAAACATACCTATAGAAAAAGGAAAGCGATGTCTACATACTGTGTGACTTTGTGATACACAAAAAATTTACCTTAAATGAGGACAATGCAATATTCAATATCGGATGAAGAAAAAAAAAAAAAACAAGAAAAAAAATCATATCAAGGTTTGGCAGGAAACGAAAATATCTCATGTATCTCTGTAATATTTTTTCAACACCCAGATGAATGTTCGTCAAACTTGAGTAATTGAGATTATAATTACAAATGCAATTGATGTTGTTATTTTGATGTTTTCATGCATCTCACAGAAAGAATTGTGTAGTGTGTCTCTGCAATATTTCCTCAACACCCAGATGAATGTTCATCGGACTCAAGTACTTGAGAATCTAATTAAAAATGCAATCGATGTTTTTATTTTGATGTTTTCTTGCATCTCCCAGTAAGAATTTTTCAATGTGTCTCTGCAATGTTTCTTCAACACTCAGATGAATGTTCGTCGGACTCGAGTACTTGAAAATCTAATTACAAATGCAATTGATGTTGTTATTTTGATGTTTTCTTACGTATCCTAGTGAGGAATTTTCTTATTTGTTTTGGTGTGAAAATAAAAGAGAAAAAAACATTGTGGGTGGTTGTTTCTTTGATGGAGGATCCTACACGTTTTTTGGGTGCCCAATTTCAACAATTGTTTTTCAACTATTTAGCCATGACAGGATTTCTGCAATTTTCTTTCAGGTGCCCGAATAAAATAAAAAAAATTCTCTAACTATACATTTATGGTATGGTATCTGCATTTTCTCGATGCCCTAATTGAAAAAAAAAAGGAACTCGGCATGGATTGAAACATCATATTGAGATATTCAGATCTCGCTCTAGAGATTGCATGTGCATAAGATTGTTTGATCCAAAAATGATATCAAATTGCTTGATGCAAAGGTCGATGCATGTTGCTCTATGGAAACTAGTGGGATCTTGCTTGTGGCTTGTTTGGAGTTTACTTAGTTCTTGGTTTTATTCTTCATCTTTCAATTTTATATCGCGAAACTCTGAGTGTTGTTTGGAGAACATAGAACAATAGAATTACATTTTTTTTGCCATCCAACCCACAAATCTGCCTATCAATTTGTATAGCTCAGAACTCTGGGTGATATTTGTAGGACACTGAACTATAGAGGATACACTTTTCCCTTTAATATAACCTTTGTGATGCAAATGCAGTATGTGGCTCATTTTAGAACTTTTCCTTGATCGATAAACTTGGTAAAATTAATCTCCTTGAATAATTTGAAATAAATGAATATATACTGTGCAAAGTCCAATGGAGCTATCATATCAACAAGAGTCCCTTAAAATTCAAATTGGTCGTTTTTATACTTGCGATGATAGAATTTAAAAAATATTTCTTTTGTTTACTTCATTTTTTTTTAAATAAGAGATTTAACATCCTTTAATAATTTTATGTAATTAAATTGTACAATATCAATATTTATTATTAATAATTTATCATTTGAAAATAATGTTTTTAGATTAGATAGTTGATAGGGATCACCATCCATAAACAATCACAATCTTGACCCCAGCAGCCCTGGAGTTTGTTTGTCAATTTGTATATCGTGGAGCTCTGGGTGTTATTTGTAGGGAAGAGAACAATAGAGGCCCCATTTTGAGTCCGCCAACCTGAGCACCTGCGATCCAAAAATTTGAAATAAACAAATATATACTATGCGAAGTCCAATGGAGTTATCATATCAACAAGAGGCCCTTAAAATTCAAATTGGTCGTTGTTACACTTGCGGTGATAGAATTTTAAAAAGCTTTGTTTTGTTTACTTCAATTTTTTTTTAAATAAGAGATTTAACACCCTTTAATAATTTTGTGTAATTAAATTGTACAATATCAAAATTTAATATTAATAATTTAGTATTGAAATAATGTTTTCAGATAATGTTAGATAGTTGATAGGGATCACCATCCATAAGCAATCACAATCTTGACCTCACCATCCCTGGAGTCAGTTTGTCAGTTTGTATATCGCGAAACTCTGAGTGCTTTTTGGAGGACATAGAGAAATAGAAGTGCAATGTTGATCCAACCAGTGCCCAAGTCGACTTGTCAATTTGTATATCGCGAAACTCTGGGTGCTATTTGTAGGACATTGAACAATAGAGGCCTAATTTTGATCCCACCAGCACAAGAACCCGTGATCCAAAAAAGGGGCTAAGTATGGAATGAAGGATCCATACGTGCTCTATAAAATATCATGTCCATACTTTATAAAAGTACATATTTAGTATGTATTACTCATTTTTCGGAAAATTTCTAGGTGCGGAAGTTGGCGGATTCACGTCTTCATATTTCCACTTACTTTTATATCACCATCTCGACCGACCACTTCCCCATTTCATATTATACAAAGTTTTTGTATTGCGGGTTTCTGAATAGGCGGGTTACCAGATAGGCGGGTTCAACATTGCATTTCCATTGTTCTGCCACCTGCAAACAACACCCATACTTCCGCGTTCTACAAATTAGCAAACAAATTGAAATAAAAGAATATATATTATGTGAAGCCTAATGGAACAACCATATGAATGAGAGGACATTAAAATTCAAATTCATCGTTGTTATACTTGCGGTGAATCTAACAATACAAAAACTTTACTTAAACATCCAAAAACTGATTTTCTTGTAACTTTTTGACCCTTCTCTTATACAAACAGATCCTAGAAACTATAAACATCACTCGCTGTATCTATTCCTTGATTGAATAACCTGTTAACATGTTTAAGGCACTTCATACTTACTATTAAAACCATCAATTGGGCTTTCTTACAACAATTCCTTCTTCTGAAAATTGCCATTTGCTTTCTTTTTTTCCCTCTACTTTCCCTTTCTGGTTACTTACTCATTTTTCAGAAAATGTCTAGGTGCGGGATTTGGCAGATTCACGTCTTCAAATTTCCATTGTTACTTTTATATCACCAACCCGACTGATGACTTCCATGTTTCATATTGAACAAAATTTTTGAATCACCACTTCCCGCATAGGTGGGTTCAACATTGCGTTTCCATTGTTTCGCCGCCTACAAACAACACCCAAACTTTTGCAATTTACAAATTAGCAAAAAAATTCCCCTTCATCTCCTTTTCTTTCACTTTCTTTTTACTTGGTCCTTTTTCTGAATGTCTCGTGATTTTATATACAACACCGTAAGTTTCGCAATATACAAATTGCCCTCTCAATATTGCACTTCCATTGTTCCCCTACGTACAAACAACACCCAAAATTTCGCGATATACATTTTATAACCCAAATATGTCACTGAGATACAATTTTACCATCGGCCCCTCACGTCTCCTGGGTATATCTTGTGACCCATTTTTTTGTACCCCACCCGACCTCTTTCCATACTTGGGCATTTCTTGGAATTTGTTTCATGGGTTGGTGGGTGGACGAAATGTAAAATTTTTGGTTTCTCTTTGCCATCCTCGCTATCTTCGTACTTATTTTTAGATATGCAATTATTAAGCTTTAATTCTAGTAATTCCTCATGCAGGAACCGTTAAGATTGTCATTAATTTCTGGAAGGCTGGAGAAGATTTTTCATTACTACGAATTAAAACAAGATTTGCAGAGAAGAGTGTTATCATTTCCAAGTATTCATTTCAATTATGATGCAATATCTTATGTGCATCGGCTGGTTGGCGCCTTTATGAAATCTCTAATTCTTAATCCCTCTTCATTGTCACCGCCACCTTCGCAATCTTTTCTAATATGCAATTAGTGAGCTATAATGGTAACATCTCATTATGCACGAACCCTGGAGATTGTTATTGATCAACAAAAGGATCGAGGAGATATTCCATTGATACAGATCAAACCAGGATTTGCGGAGGGTTATATTATCCCTCCCCAATTTTAATTTCAAAAATCATCTGGAGCAAATGGAAATTCTTGTTAACTTGTGGCAGTAGTTTTGTCCAGATACAGTAAACACCTTTGAGAATGATGTTCAGAGGTTCTAGAATTCCAGGGAATATTCTTACTACTCATCTCCCTCCGCCTAGGAGAAAAAAAGGAGATGGTCCCTTCATACACCGAGAGATATATTTCAAGCCAAATAATTCCAAGGCAACCCGGCCTTCTCAGAGAACCTTCCGAGTTTCATTGATGGATGGCGCAGAGGTTGATGCCATGGCTTCTAAGCCGGAAGAAGATGATATGATGGATGATGACACGACAATGGATGATGTCAATGCAGAGATTTTTCCCACTCTTGCATTCAAATTGAAATCATCCGTAATGGGAGAAACTTCACGTCTAAGCGATGATAGTCCTGATAACACCAAAACAAGGAGTTTTAGAAAAGAAACTGACGCTGAACACAATAGTCGCTTTGTAGCTCGAAATTAGGAATTTCATAGGTCCAAATCAGTCTGTTCTGGGCAAAAGTATTTCACTATAAGGAAATGATATGTTGATGCTCCCAGAGATATATTTCAAGACAAAAGACTAGTCAATTGCGAGACTATTGTCATGTTCTATGGATATACAATTAACATCTTAGGGAATGAGTACCAAAACTCCCAGTGGTGCAAGGCATATTCCTACTAGTCATCTCCTTCCACCCAGAATGGACTAATTTGGGCCTCTGGAATTGCACGTGCAACCTATGTCCCTGAATTTTTCAACTGTGGAGAGGCGGTTTCTTAGTGTGTCCTAACTTTAAAATAAGGGCTATTCCATTTTCCCTGCAATGTTTTTCGTCTTCTTCCTCACCCGAATCTTCTGAGAACTATCAATTTTAACACAGGATGATCCATCGAGGAGAAAACTGCAAGGGTTTCCTAAAAACAAAAGCATGTTAATCAGTTTTGTATGCATGTTGAAGATCATGTCAATGGCTCCTGCATGTTGCAATTCCGTACCTGGGTTTGTCACAGATATGTTCAAATTTTTTTCCCAAAGAACTGGGTCCAATTTCTAAGGATAGATATACAATGTACAATGTTTTTTTTTTTAATGGATTTTCTATTAAATTTTTTTCCCTTGGAGTCTTGGTTGCTTCTTCTTTTTTGGGTTTAACACCTCTTCTCATTGGCATGGTTCGTTAGTCTCGTAGTTCTTCGATATTGTATTTAATTAGGTAATTTTTTCTAAAATGGAGCACCTAGGTCTGCTTATGGTATTTACTGTAGGCATAAATTGTATATTTAATATTCGTGATTTATTATCTGATGAATCTTTTGGATTTGTAAAGAGAAAAACTGGAATGAGTCCTCTAATTATCAACTCTTGAAAGAAGTTATGCATCTGAGACTTAAAATGAATTATTTTCCCCTCGAATTAAACAATGTAAGGTCATAAACCATTTCCTGTGGGTGTGATAAAGTTTGCTTGCTACTGTGTAGAGTTTAGTAACTGGTTTGTTACTCTAAATCTATTCATATTTCTCATATTTGTACTGGAATTGTTACAGTCATAAGAATTCCATTGTGTGTATAGGTTATAGAATTTAAATTTACTTAAAATATTTACTCTAAATTCTCTGTCCCTGAATTCTGCGTTTGAACTTGTCTGTTGCACTTCATCTGCGTAAATAAAAATAGTAATTGAAGTATTCAATTGGGAAATAAACACCTATATGGGTCATGCACTAGACTATGTGAACTTTATCATTCTAGTTATGAAATGTATTAAATGTTTAACACTGTTCTATTTTCTTGTTTACATTCTAGAGCATTCAGTTAAATCTTTTCGGTTACAAAACTAATGATGGGACCCCTGTTTACTTGTGAGGGTACCCATCAGACATTTCAGGGTCCACTCCTCCCCTTCAGACTATGGACAGATCGCTTCAATGACGTCGATGGGATAAACACCCATGCTAACCTCAAGCTAAGTATTATTCGTATGTTGAAACTTCAATATTTAACTTTGTTGGTTTTCTTAACACTGTTTATTAATTCCAGATTTCCCTCTACAAGATTTAATCATTCTGAGGAAATGGATCCACGAGATCGCCTCACTCGAAAGGTATTCAAGTTACAAATATCGATGTTTGATTTTTATTTCTCAGGTTCTGTTTATTGTTGGTACAAGGTTCCGCCCTAGGACACTCTATTATGATAATTTTTGAGCCAGGGTTCCATAGATAAATTGCTTAATTGTATTTTAATCCCTTAATTGAATAAACAAATTGAAAAGGGGAAACCCTATATTGTAAACGAACTCCACAATTTACATTTATGATAGCATATGTTAAGTAGAATGTTAAAATTATGTTAAGTGTTAAACAACCTCTGTAACATGTAGCATGCATTATATACCACTAAAATTTTTCTTATGGGTTTGTTGTAATGTCACAAGGACTGTAATTTTCTATGCCTTTGATATAGACTCATCATTGGAAATTACTTGACATCTCATGTGCCTCAAGAAGTCGATACAATATTTCTATATCTTGGATTCATTTCAATAATTTCATTTGGCATTTACAACAATCCAATATTGTTTAAGTCCAATAACTATATATATATATATATATATATATATATATATATATAGTACAGGTTATGATTAACACATTAATACTTCTGTTTTATTTAGATTGAATGCATTCCTTTGTATATATATATTTATTCAGATACCTATAAAAAAAAACATGCACATGCACTTTCTGTAGGTGTATACTTAAGGTTATCTGACCTATAACAATCTTTAATAAATCTTTATGCCTTCTTATACCTAAATCCACATTCATATTTATACCAATATATTCCCAATATTAAACAACAGATCAAACTAACATTTTCTTTACTATTTGTGTTCAAAGAATGTGTTTGCATGAATAAGTAATTATCACAGATTCATCTCATTCCTATCAGCTTAATACACAGTAAAATATTCATCAAGAGAACATGTAGAATAACATATCTGAAATCGAAGCTGGAACATAAATGGAACAACCAAGTTCCACCCAACCGTAGAAAAAAACAATCAAACTACTTGCTCCATTCACCCCCTAGCCTGACCATGAGTCCACAAAGGTGAATTCCAATGATCCTCTTTCTCTATAGTCCTCTTTCAGATCAGAAATCCCCTTGCTTCACACTCAAAACAATTTTCATAACAAAAAGTGATATCCTTTCTCCAACATACTAAGCAACGTCCTGCCTCCTCCCATATGTTGTATATCAAAAAGTCTCTTGTGCCTAGGTCTTTTTCCTCTTTGGAAATTTTCACATCTTTACAAATCCTTGATTTTTAGGGGCTTCTAGTGGCCAAATTCATCATTTTCCACTTGTAAAATTAATCCCTAAGGTAGTTCAAGTTTGTTCCCCACTCATGGAGTCATGGTCAGCTAATATCAACCCGGCTGTTCCATTTGTCCTTCAACAATTAATATAAAAATATTTGTCTTTTACATGTGTCATAGTCAAAGAGTTAGTTGGGAAAATCAAATCTTTTCCCAACAGTCACAATAATTAATTACAATTAATCAAATTCCAAATTCGGAATTGCCATAAATGACAATAATTTTCCAAATAGGAATTTGGTAAAAACAGAAATAAATTCCTATGTGCATACAGACTCTAATAATTAATTATTTTGGGGGGATATTACAACAACATAAACTAAGTATTTGGGCAGATGAAATATTTTTGGTTTTTGTTTATGGTTATGAGGAATGCTACTTTGAAGAAGTGTGAGGTGTCACAAGATACTTCAAGAATATTAAATTAACATCAGAAGATGTTGTGAATCATATCCATGGACTTTGGAGAATAAACTTCATGTATATTATGTTATATATGTTATGTTATATGAAAGAGAATCATAGATTAACAAATAAATATGTTGTGAATCATATCTATGACATATGGTCAATGTTTTAATTAAAAAAATAAAAATAAATTTGGAGCTTCTCAAACGAGATAACAATGTTCTCATCTCTTTCAAGCAACATGTTTTTGACATCATTAGAGCTATTCATATTTTTATTAATGTTTCAAAATATTTCTATTTGTCTTTTTAATAATCTATAATTATTTTTATAACCCTCCTATGGATTTATCGGTACCATCATTTGACTTTCACTTTTTTTAGTTATATATGATGATGATATTATCAGTATTGACTCACCATTTTTTATATATTGAAAGTGGTTGATGATTTTTGGATGCATATTTATTAAGTATGATGGTTTTGATTTACTGCTCATGATGGATGTTTTCAAACTCACTTAAATCATAGATATTTGACTCACTTGTTTTAATTATAGATGATGATCATGTTATAATAGTTATCTTGTTATTTTATATATTATGGATGTTGTAGATTCTATTTTGATGGATATTTAATAAGTATAATGATGTTAATTTGTATGGATGTTTGTTTCCTTAAAAAACATTTATGAATGTTAAACTATAAAATATCTCAAATGCATTTATATGGCTTAGTGTATAATCATATAAGTTATTTAAGAGATATGATATATTTAGCTAATTAAATTGAAATAAAACATATTCAATTAATAAATTTAAGCAAAACAAGAAGCATTTTTGGAAGAAACAATGGAAGCCAAATTGGAAGCAAAATTGGAAGCCACACCAGAAGCAAAAATGGAAGAAAAAATGGAAGACAAACTAGAAGAAAAACTGGAAGCAAAACGGGAAGCAACGTTAGAAGTAAAACTGGAAGCCAAACAAGAAGCCAAAATGGAAGAAAAATCGGAAGCCATATTAGAAGAAAAACTCGATGTAAAACTGGAAGCAAAACCAGAAGCCAACCTAGAAACAAAATTGGAAGGCATATTAGAAGAAAAACTATTCCTCACTTCATTTCTGACACTATTCCTGTCTCTAAACCTGACGCTATTCCTGGCGCTAATTCTGACGCTAAATCTGGTGCAATTATAAACAATCCAGATTGCGCCAAGTTTGGCGCCAAACAAGGTGTCCAAGTGTTGAACTAAAATAAACTAAATTCTGGTTCTATTTTAGGTGCTAATTGTTTGTTATGTTTTAGTGTATGGAATTGATTTCCAATTTTTTGTGATAAAATCTACGATGCTATTGTTTTAATATATGAACGATTGATATGAACTATTTCTATCATCAATGAAACACATTTATGCTATATCTATCTCTTAGTATTACTCCTATGCTAGATAGGGTATAATTAATTAAATTAGAAATTGAATTTTCCATTAGAATAAACCAAACTGAGTTATGTAAAATTCTTTGTTGGACAGTCAATTGTCTTTTCCCCTTTTTTTAATCTTAAATTGTAGTGTCAACCAGGCCTTTATACTAGTTTGAAACATTATTCCAAATGAGAGTGGGTCTAATTGGGACCTACCATCGAGCATTCTCTGTAACCTTCTTGACATGTCTTTTAGACCCGTCGACAAGTTGGCTGGAGGATGGAGCATAGGATAATAGGTTTGACATTATCTTCACTGTAGTGTGACTGAATCACCATAATGGTGCCTCCTTGGATACCCTCAAAAAGTCATTACTCTAGTTCAAGTGGTAGATAAATCATGATCATTGAGGACACCCTCCATTAATCAATGCATCATTAAGTTAGCAAAGTTTTCTACACTTGTTTGTGGACTTGCAGGCTGTAAGATGTATATTTCATGCCCCATGCCCCATGGATATTGGATGTTGGACACAACTCAAAGTTAGAATACAATCCACTATTCAACTATCCAAGAGATGCATGTAGCTTGCAGTTGCATGTCAAATTTCAATAAATCTCAACTTCCTATTTTTTCAAAGCAAAGCCTACATAATCTGAGATGGCACAATATGCTTATCTAAAATTTTAGAAGCCTCTAAATTTGGTTATTTATAAATTTTTCATCAGGAGGTAGTTTTTCATAGGAATGAATTGTGATTTGTAGCAATTCCATATTCATATGGTGATTTTGTTGTTAAAAAAAAAACAAATCAGGGTAAAATTTTATTGTTGGTTCACTAGAGAGCTGCAAACAACTTCCAAAAGAATACATTCAAGCTCTTGTAGAGAGTTAGAATGGAATATTCCATGATATTTATTTTTCAATTTTGCAAGGTTGTTTATCCCTTATCATGTTCTTTATACATTCTCATTACGTATAATATGTTCATGGAAGAGAAGAAAATTCAAATCGTTGGCTTGAAAATGTTTGAAACAATTGCATGTATGTGTTGATACTCTTCATATGAAAATTTGTTAATACTCTTCGTGTTAATTCTGATGGGCCATCCATGAAAGTTCCTTGCATGATTCTTTTTGTCCTAGAGTTATGGCATACAATACTTAATATTCCACCAAGTATACTGGCATGTGAGAGAGTGTTCTGAAGCAAAACATAATAGAGGGCATACGAAGAAAAAAACTATCATTGACTACATTAAATGCCTTCATGTAATTATCACCAAGAGGGCTTGATTCATAACTAATAGAATGGGATAGTGTCCATGAAATTTAGAAATATGTAAGCAAAGAATAATCTTAAATATTTAAGGATTTCATATTTCTATTTATTGTTTTAATGGTGTTGAATTCCTTATGATGTAGGACAAATCAAATATTTTACATAAAATTTTGTTGTTGGATGATGTTATGTTAAATGCAATTTCATAATAATTTTATGTTATGCATAAGATACCTTTGTATTCAAGACAAAATTTTCTCTAATACATAGTATTTAAATAATAGCAAAATTAAATATAAACTTTATGATAAGAGTAGTTTTAAAAACAAAACCAGTGATAAAAAATTTACTTGCTAGATAGGTGTTGAAGGAAAATCTCCCTACGGACAGGTAGATATCCTCAAAGAGATAGACTCTTAACTCTAAGACATAAAGTTCTTATCAAGGTCACTAAGTTCCTTTTAGGTCTAGGTGGACTAGTGTGTGAGGAGGAAGGAGAAAAGAAGTAACTTTTACCAGTGTTTGTCCCAGCACGCTCTGAATTGAGCTCCAATCTTTCACTCCTCGATAAGCCCTATGGACAAACAAAGTACGACCACTTCCTACTCTATCAAGATTAGTCTGAAATAGGTCTATCTACTAAAGAGACAAATTCATGTGAGATTGAACACAAATTAGAAAGAAATAGGCCAAG
>JZKD02S0904433.1:122908-137208 GCA_000966675.3 Picea glauca
TAGACTAGTTAACTCTCAAAATATATTCAAGGAAAACATAATCATATATAGCACAAAATGGAGAGGGTTTGTACTTAAGCTTAAGTAATAGAAATTACAATTGATAGTTAAATTGTATAACAATTTTTTTTATGATCTTTGCTAACATTTATTAGAATTGTTGAATGGTTTACATCATTGGAATGACATATTGGCTATAACTTGTTTGAAATTTTATTATCGTATGTGCACTTTGATATGATGTAATATGATTATCTTTTCATTTCATATGTTGTAATATTAGATATATAACAAAGAAATTAGTTATTACATGAAATAAATAATAACTTTTCATTCTAAATGGGTTTTTTGCATAACAAGGATCTTCTAGAAGATCAGAATCTTCCTCACTAGATAGATCTAGATGATGTCGGGTCTAATGCTGAGATGGCAGATGATGCTCATGATGACACAAATACATATGACAATGAGGCCGATCCTGATGCAGGTGATCATGATGATGATCATGATGATCATGATCACGATGGTGACGATGATGAGGCAGTTTTTGTTAGCAACCAATGACATTCATGATCATATAGATTGCATCATGGATAATTTTTAATATATTGTTATAATGCCTCTTTTCATGGTCACTATCATATGTATCAATTTCACGGCCTCCAGTACCATATTATTGAGTTCTATGATTTTGACATGTATCATTTTGACTTATATCATTTGGACATGACATATCATATTGACTATTGGACATGTATCAATTTCACATGTTATTTATCTACTGACATATTTGACTTTCACTTGTTTTAGTTATATATGATGATGATATTATCGATATTGACTTGTCAATTTTTATATATTGAAAGTGGTTGATGATTTTTGGATGCATATTTATTAAGTATGATGGTTTTGATTTACTTCTCATGATGGATGTTTTCAAACTCACTTAAATTATAGATATTCGACTCACTTGTTTTAATTATAGATGATGATCATGTTATAATAATTATATTGTTATTTCATATATGTAACATCCCGCTCTGGCACACTAAGCTAACTTATTCTTTGAGGACACTTGCTCGCAAGTGATCCGGATTACTATGCTATTAAAACTTTTCATTTTGATCATGAGGCGTTATGGTTGATGAAATGTTGTTTTACTACATTGACATAGACAGGTGCTATTGACTCAGTTTTACTGAGTGTGTAGGGTTTTGGACCTTGTGGATGCAGAGGCATTGATGGAACCCCTTGGATTCTAGATCGAGTCAGGGAGTGTGCCATTGGGGTTTCATTGTTTTACTTTGATATTAGTGCATATGACCATATGATATGATGTGGATATGTTTTGACATGATTTTTTTATGATGCAGACTGACGATAGCTTGTCGACCAGAGTCACATATGGAGTAAAGGGGTCACACATGACTACCAGAGATGTTGAGGGAGAAGTGTGGAAAACAACCCTGCCACAACCTACTAGCAATCTCGCCATGGCTCAAACTGTAGGTTAATGATTACCTAGTTCGAGAGGACCCACGATGTTGTGAGGGAAGACTACGACAGTCGCTCACGATGATTCTAAGGGGTGCACAATAAGGCAGGGGCCTTATTCCTTATAGGCCCTTAGTCTCCCACAAGTTAGCCTGGTGGAGTGTTGAATCCAGGGGTTTTTGATGTCTACCAATCAGTCAAGAGGCGAGTGGCACCCTTGGAGCACGTAGTGTGTCCTAAAGGGCACATCGCACAAAGGAACATATGAGGCGAGTGGCACCCTTGGAGCACCTAGTGCGTCCTGAAGGGCACGTCGCGGTGTTGATGTTAGAGGGATGAACCTAGGTGGACATAAGACTAATAACATGTTAAGTAATTTTAAAACAATTCCCCTAATTAAATGTCACCCAATACGAAATTTAAGGCCTAAGTCTAAATTACGCTAGTGGTAGAACCTTCTGTTCTAAAAAAAAATAAAAAATAAATAAATATAAAAATAACTTAAATAATAATTTTGACCTTCGTTAAATCTTGTAACATGAAGGGAGTAAGAAATGAAGTTATTCATAAAAATACAATCTGTGGTAGTAAATGTAAAAAGGGGAATTAATTATTTTATTTTTGATAATTTGAAAAAAGAATTAATACTAATTAAATGATAAAAGGGAAAAAGGGGTTAAATTCCACACCTGCCTTTATGAGTTCTAATTAAAAGGGGAAAGAAGGAAAATCAAATTTTTAGGAAACTAGAAAAAGAGGTAACANAAAAAAAAGGGGGGGGGGGGAAGGGGAACTTAAGGGAAAAAGCGTAAGTCAACTTAGTAAAGAATCTACCATTTAAGATCCTTCTAATTTTAAACTGAATTAGCAACTTCATAATAGGGAAAGCCTTTAAAACTTGTAAGGGAATTTGGGGACATCTAGAAGTGATTATAGGAGTAACTCTAGGTGGGTGATGGAAATAAGATAATTAATTAATTAAAGAAGCTAAATAATGGAGGAATGTAGGGGATGGGTGACACTTGTACGGAGAGGAATTTTTAGGAATTTAATTTTTTAAAACTTTAATTAAATGAGATTTTAGGAAAGGAAGGAGGTTCAAAACTCTATAAAATGAAGGAAGGAGAAGGATGAAGGATCATCTTTTGTTTGCGTAACGTTACACTGCAAATATATCGACTTGACTGATTTACTTGTGGGAGTTGGGATACCCAGCTCGGAGAGGAGTGGTAGCTCAGCCTTGCGAGACGAGCTAGGAGCTAGACGAAACCTCTGAATAGTGTGTGTGGCCCCTTTGCGGCTTGGGGGGCTAAGGGGGAAGAAGAGTACCCCTAGCATTGGTTGGGAGGTACTGATGAGGTCTCGATGGTTGGTGAGCGAGAGTTGCACGGAGCGAGGGACTTCAATCAGAGTTGGTGAATAGGCAACGACACACTTTCTTCATTTGAATGGTAGAATGTTGTAGGTTTTATGATTGGATCTGCATGATTGATTATGGAAGTAGGTTGGATCTTTAGCTTGATAGCTGAATTTTCTTAGCCTAGTTCCTTGGTTGTCGTCTCCTATGGACTCGTTTTCCCACATGTCATGACCACCCTGTGGTGTTGATTGTGACCTTGAGATTGTTTAGTCTTTGTCTCTAGCTCGTCAGTCCTCGCCTGAGCAGTTATCCAGGAGCCTGATCTATGGTCATTGCCTTAGCGTTAAAAGAGCTATGGATCTCAACGCCCTACTTTTCTGTGTAAGGATGGTGAAGCGAAGGAAAACCTATTAGTCATCTACCTCTGTGGTGTCCTTTCTTGATCGTTGACTTGTGTCTTTCAGTACAACCTCTTCGTATGGATTATTTTGCTTCCTTATTTTTTATTTTTATGTTCTTTGACTGATAGAAGCCTGTGATCCTTTCGATGAGTTATCCTTATGGCCCTGGCATTCTCTTACTATTGTCAGCATTTTTATGTTGGTATTCTGAGATGAAAAATATTTAATTTCAATATGTGATGGGGTCTTGTTGGATTGTTTGGTTTTTATTACTTCGGCGGTTATAATTTTGTAATGGATGTAAAAATATTAACTCTACGGTTGTAATTCAGTAATGGATGAAAAATAAAAAAAAATTGTGACTTCGACGATTGCGATATGTGAGCGTTGTAAAATATTGACCCTGAGTTTTGTTTAATAATGGAGAATTCTCAGCGCTGTTCGTTTGGGTTAAGGTGCTGTCTTTTTTTAATTATATATATATATATATAATCATGACTGTTTTCTGGAATCATTTTGGTAGTGAGAGATTGAATGACCAACTCTTTTATTATCCTTTGTTATGGGAGGCTGTGATCCACCCTCGGACTTTGTTATCGTTGTCTCTTTTCCTACTTCTTGACTAAGAACTTCCCAGACTTCTTTATTGTTGGAAGCATCCTTTAATTTTTAATTCGGTGGCCATAGCGATCGATCCTTCTACTTGCAATCAGCGTATCCCCCCACAAACCTCACTAAATTGATTGTGATATTAACCCTTGATCTCGATTTTTGCCAGAAAACTGCTCGACATGCTTGCTGCGCATCTGCTACTTCGCTTGTATAGAGTCTCTGTTAAGGTCATCATCCTTCCTGGCTGAGTGAAATGGTAGTGCGATCATTATTTTATTTTTCCACCTCTTATTTTGTGTCATGATGCCCGAGGTTCCAAGATCGGCCTGCGAATGGAAGGGTGTAGCTTGTAGCCAATGACTGTGGTGTGTTGGTCGCGAATTCCAAACCTTTCCACCTATAAGTTTTGGGGTGACTTACCTCTTTACCCTAACACCCTTGCAGATGCCCCAAAGATTGGGCCACTTCTTCTCTGTCTTTCCACCACCTTTAATGCGACTAGGAAGTCGACCCCGCATGCTACCTAATCTGGCAGAACTTTTTAATGGTTAATTGCGAATGGCTTAGAGTGGAATTCATGGAATTATTATTGTTTCTAACTTTTGAATAGCACTTTCATTACCATAGCGTGGAAGCGACTGTTATGGCAGAGATGTATGAATGGATGTAGTAAATGGCGGGCGATTTCCTTTGTTGTTTTCTGAAATTCCCGAGTAACCGTGCATGATTGTTTTTATATCAGTTTAATGCTTAATATTGGATGTTGTGACTACAGCTGTAATGAAAATAACTGGCATACCCACCTTTTTGTGACATTAACAAGACTATAATAGTGGAATTGATTACCAATATTAAATCGTTTTAAAAGTTTTGCTTTATTTGAATTTGCTTTACATTTTTTTGTTTATTTACTACAATACATACTCATTAAAGAATAGTTGGAAGTGAGTTAAATAATATGGGTGTGAATTTTTGCAGAATTATCTTGATTTTGTTTTATAATTTAATTATTAGATCATAACATACATGAGATCATATGTATACCTATAAGTTACGTAATGCATAATAAGATTATTATAATTCAAAATATTAATGGAGTAAAGTGATATGGTGTAGGATTTATCTTAACTCATAAAGTCGTTACATGTGGAATGGTTTACTTTATGTGAAATTTATCAACCATATAAAAATTTTCAACATATAAACCTTAACCTTGAAATATCCTTAAGACTTGTCTCCTTAAGCTATTATGTTATACTAACTCATTGGGAAGGTAAAGGAATCTTAGAGTCATTCTTGATAAGTTAACAAGTGACCTTTTAAGAGATATTTTTATAATGGATATTGGATAAATTTACTTTATTTGAGATCATCATTTTATATGCATTAATTTTAGTATATAGTTAAAAAATGTAATTGACACATCTTTAATTAAATGGTACTTAATAGAATTATACTATATATATTGACATCAAGTTAATATAGATTTGATACTTACAATACTTTTTATTACTAGTAGTATTAACTGTAATTTTGTAAAGATAAAATAATTTGTTCTAAACATTGATATTTAGGACTACAATTATGATAATCTAGATTGATTAAACTTTTCTATCCTCATTTGTAAACTTGATTATTCTCTGATGAGATCGATGATCATAGACTCTATTGGTTTAGCTAGTTGCATGGATTGATTGTGATTGGTTTTGTAAATTGGATTTCTTGTGCCTTGTAGGTAGAATGAGGGATTTAAATTGTGTTCTAATGCACTAATAAATATTGATGATGATGGATTGATGTAGAACTAGATTATTAATGTGCGGTTAATTAAAGTTTACGTATGATTGTTAACAATAATGATTACTCTCTCCCATAGTTAATTGATTTTAGGGTTGATGGAATGAATTTTAGTTGATCGTTGATGTTGTTGTTAGCTCAGTCAATGTGGTTGAATGTCTTGGAGGGGGGAATGTAGAGACCTCCTGGTTCCTCAGAACGGTTGCCAACCCTGAGACCTTAAATGGTCAAAATCAATGGGAACCTGGGCTTGAGCATTGCTTATGTGTCCTAGAGGTCCTAACCATTGCAAGGTAGAATGGGTAGGTAGTCAGTCTTATTTTTTCGTCGATTGATTGTCATTCCATGCTTCCATATGCTTGATGTGCATCTTAGGTCGTTATGTTGTTGTTGTAGTTGCATGCATCATGTTCTTAGTCATGTTACGACACAGAGTATAATGTCCTTATTACCCTTGTACACACACACAACAAAAAAAACAAAACATTCCACTTGTTATGAGAGGTTGATGTCGTGATGAACTAGAGGTTGTTACATATGGTATCAGAGCGGGTTCAACCCACGACTAACCGGATTGCTACAAATTTCATTGAAATGATTGATTATATTGTTGCTAATCGAGTTGACTTATGTGTGTGCAGGTAATCATGGTTAGATGATGCCGTGGAGGTAGATGACAGGGTGATGGGGGAGGAGGCGTGACGCCTCCAGTAGCATCCACGCCTGAGGGGTCTAACCCCCAGGGAGATGAGCAGGTTCTCGAACAGGAGATGATAGCAGTTGGTGATGTAGTTGGAATGATGAGATCTTTTCAGCGCATGTTCGAGGCTATGATAATCCGTTTGGACAGAGATGAGTCCAGGGCGTCGACACCCGCTGAGGTTCCACCGCGCACTCCGGTCAGTACTGGTAGCATTCACCGTGAACTTGAGAAGGTCAAATTTCTTGAGTTCTTTGGTGCCCCGGACGATGCAGACGCTGAGGCATGGTTGGAGAATATGGCGATGTGCTTTGCACTTCGAGATTATACCTCCAACATGAAGGTCTGCATGGTGGTCTTTCAACTGAAGGGGAGCGCTCTTCTATGGTGGAAGACGCTCCTACCGCAGCTAAACATGGCCTTCGAAGACGTGTCATGGGAACTATTCAAGGAACGGTTCCGAGAGAGGTACCTTTCAAGGGAATTCATTGAGTGTCAACTCAATGATTTCAATGCCTTATGACAGGGCGGTCATACAATGCCTGAGTATGATGCCCATTTTATGGAGCTGCTCTAGTATGCTCTGCACCTTAACACTAAGAAAATTAAGGTCAACATGTTTGTGTTCAGCTTTAACGACAACCTATGTGAAAAGCTTAGGATTTTGATGCCTCAAACCTTGAATAATGTCGTCCAGAAGACCCTCATAGTAAAGGAGGAGCTTATCTGCAGGGGTCAGACCAGGACTCCAATGAGACCAGTAGGACAAGTTTCATCTAGAGTATAGTAGCATCAGACACCAACCAGACATATGTCGGTATATCGTGGCTTCTAGAGGGGATCCACTTTCACTACACCTAGGTGACCGACATATCAATAGTGGACACCTTATCGAGGACCACAGCATCAACAGTAGTGTCGCCCACAACAACAGCAATTTAGGCTTGTTCAGCAGAATAGGCTAGGGTTCTAGGCTGGTGGGCCATCATCTTCTACTTCAGGTTCTAGGACTACTGGCCTGAAGAAGGGGTGTTGGACGTGTGGGTAGACACACTACTAGGGCAACTGCCCCGTGGAGAGGACCAAAGCAACCAGATCAGCCAGACCCACTACCGTGGGAGATATGGGAAAGGCCCATCAGATTCATGCAGCGGTGAATAACCCCGAGGCAGAGCATTAGTCAACTGTTCTTGATACGACAGGTACCGTCGTTGACCAGACCCTTAGCAATTTGATAGATCCCGGTGCTACCAAGAGCTTCATTTCTGGTGCAGCACCAAAAAGGATTGAGGTAAAGGCAGTCGAAAAGGATGAGTTTAGCTTCATAGAGATGTCTTTGGGAGCCAAATAGAAGGTTGGAGGAAAGGTTACGAGCTGTGTCTTTAACCTGGGAGAGTTTGTCACAAGGGCCAACCTGTACGTCACGATCCTAGGATCGTATGATGTCGTGATTGGTATGGATTGGTTAGAATCGCATGAGGAGATACTCAATTGTAAGATGAAACAATTGAACTTGGTCGATGATGACGGAAAAAGATGGGTGATTGTAGGATGGAACCAGGGAGTTTCCTTGAGGTTCATCTCTTCCTTATAGCTACGAAAGAGTATGCGCAAAGGGTGAATTCTTTATGCGATCCTTGCGTTAAATGAGAAGGGAGTAGTGGAAGGTCTGAAACACCTTCTACTGGTGAGAGAGTTTGTGGACATGTTTCCAGAGGAGTTACCTAGGATTCCGTCAGAGAGGGAATTGGAGGTTACCATAGACCTAAAACTGGGGACTAAAATGATAGCAAGAATGCCTTATTGCATGTCGACCCTAGAGTTACAAGAGTTGAAAATGCAACTAAAGGAGTTGCTGGACCTAGGACTGATACGTCCTAGTGTGTCACCATGGGGTGCACCTGTTATTTTCATACGAAAGAAGGATGGATTGTGGAGGCTTTGTATTGACTACCATCAACTGAACAAGGCCACGATCAAGAATCAGTATCCATTGCCGAGAATTGATGATCTATTCGATCAAATGAAGGGTGCGATGGTGTTCTCTAAGATCGATTGTGATCAGGGTATCACCAATTATGGATGAAGGAGGATGATGTTCCTAAGACTGCCTTTAATATGAGGTTTGGACATTATGAGTTTATTGTTTTACCATTTGGACTAACAAATTCCCCAGGAGTATTTATGAGGTTGATGAACGGGGTGTTCCACGACTACTTGGACAAGGTTGTCCAAGTGTTCATTGACAATATTTTGATTTACTCTCGGACAACGGAGGAGCATGATGAGCACATGTGCTTGGTAATATAGTGTCTGCGAGAGCACAAATTGTATGGGAAATTGTCCAAATGCTCTTTTTATCAGTCAAAGATTCACTACTTAGGGCATGTCATCTCCGACGAAGGCATCACCGTCGATCCAGCAAAGGTCGAGGCTATAATGGAATGGCCTACGCCAACTAATGTCTTAGAAGTGCATAGCTTCATGGGTTTAGCAGGATACTATTGACGGTTCATCGAGGGATTTTCGAAGATAGAAAATTTGATCATGGAATTGCAGAAGAAGAACAAGAAGTTTGTTTGGACTGAGAAATGCACAGAAGAATTTCGTAGGCTCAAGGAGTTGTTGACAACAACACTGATACTAAAGGTCTAGTACATGGACACTGACTTCTTGGTATGCACTGACACATCCAAGGATGGCTTAGGTGGGGTGTTGATGGAATATGGACGAGTGATTACTTACATTTTGAAGAAACTGAGAAGGCATGAGGAGAAATATGCGATGCATGATTTGGAGTTGTTAGCCTTCGTTTATGCCTTGAAGGTTTGGAGACACTACCTTATCAGACGAATATTCTAACTAAAGACAGACCATTGTGGACTACAACACATTTTTACACAAAGCAACTTGAATGCACGACAACGACATTGGTCAAAATTTCTTAGCGAGTATGACTTCGAGATTACTTACATAAAAGGAACGGTGAACCGAGTGGCAGATGCTTTGAGTTGGAGACCACGCATATTTTTTTTGTTGCCTCTCCAGACGAATCTATGTGAAATTATTCTAACTTTACAGTGTGACGATGTCTGGTACAAAGAAGTCGAAGGTTTTATCAGACAAAACACAATGATGGTACCACGATTTGAGGGATTTTCATTTGATAGCGATGGCTTATTGAGGTTTAAAAGTCAGATATACATATCGCCAGATGATGAGTTGAGGATGTTGATCCTAAACGAGGCTCATAGAGCAGTATACATGGCTCGTCCGAGAGTCACGAAGATGAGGGCAGACCTTAAACCCTTATTCTTCTGGAAGGGAATGAAGGTAGACATAGTCAACTATGTGGCCAGATGTCTAGAATGTCAGTAGGTAAAGGCTGAACATAGACACCCAGTAGGATTACTGCAACCACATGCCATTCTGAAATCAAAATGGGAGGTTATTTCAATGGATTTTATTGTTGGATTGCCACTAACGGCAAGGAGACATGACTCGATTTTCGTGGTAGTAGACACTCTGAAAAATAGTGCCCACATATTGGATTATCACGTTTGATGGCTACAACATCAAACAATAGATCAGGTCAAGGTCCAGTGGGACAATTATAGTCCACACTCGACGACCTGGGAGGACGCATATGATATGCACTAGCAGTTCCCATTTTTGTTTGATAGATAGACATATGATACTGTGATACACTTTATTTCAGCATATATACTGTGAAACTTCGTGACGAAGTTTAGACCAAGAGGGTGTGTATGTAACATCCCTCTCTGGGCACTGAGCTAACTTATTCTTTGAGGACACTTGCTCGCTATTATGAGGCGTTATGGTTGATGACATGTTGTTTTACTACATTGACATAGACAGGTGTTATTAACTCAATTTTACTGAGTGTGCAGGGTTTTGGACCTCGTGGATGCAGAGGCATCGATGGAACCCATTGGATTCTGGATCGAGTCAGGGAGTGTGCCATTGGGGTTTGATTGTTTTACTGTGATATTAGTGCATCTGACCAGATGAGATGATGTGGATATGTTCTGACATGATTTTTTGATGATGCAGGTTGACGATAGCTTATCGACCAGACTCACATATCGAGTAAAGGGGTCACACACGACTACTAAAGATGTTGAGGGAGAGGTGTGGACAACAACCCTGCCACAACTATAGGACCCACGATAGGTTAATGATTACCTAGTTCGAGAGGACCCATGATGTTGTGAGGGCAGACTGTGACAGTCACTCACGATGATTCTAAGGGGTGCGCAATAAGGCAGGGGCCTTATTCCTTAGAGGCCCTTAGTCTCCCACAAGTTCACCTAGTAGAGTGTTGACTCCAGGGTTTATTGATGTCTACCAATTAGTCAAGAGGCAAGTGGCACCGTTGGAGCATATAGTGAGTCCTGAAGGGCACGTCGTGGTGTTGATATTAGAGGGATGAACCTAGGTGTCCCTAAGACTAATAACATGTTAAGTAATTTTAAAAGAATTTCCCTAATCAAATTTCACCTAGTACGAAAATTAAGGCCTAAGTCTAAATTATGCAAGTGGTAGAACCTTTTCTTCTCAAAAAAAAAATATAAAAATATAAAAATAACTTAAATAATGATTTTGACCTTCGTTAAATCTTGTAACATGAATGGAGTAAGAAATGAAGTTATTCATAAAAATAAAATGTTTGGTAGTAAATGTAAAAAGGAAAATTAATTATTTTATTTTTGATAATTTAAAAGAAAAAATATCCTAATTAAATGATAAAAGGGAAAAGGGGGTTAAATTCCACAACTACCTTTATGAGTTCTAAAGGGGAAAGAGGGAAAATAATTTTTTTAGGAAACTAGAAAAAGAGGTAACAAAAAAAAATGGGGAGAAAAGGGGAACTTAAGGGAAAAAGCGTAAGTCAACCTAGTAAAGAATCTACCATTTAAGAGCCTTCTAATTTTAAATTGAATTAACAACTTCATAATAGGGAAAGCCTTTAAAACCTGTAAGGGAAATTGGGGACACCTAGGAGTGATTTTAGGAGTAACTCTAGGTGGGTGAGGGAAATAAGATAATTAATTAAATAAAGAAACTAAATAATGGAGGAATGTAGGGGATGGGTGACACTTGTACGGAGAGGAATTTTTAGGAATTTATTTTTTTAAAACATTAATTAAATGAGATTTTAGGAAAGGAAGGAGGTTCAAAACTCTATAAAATGAAGGAAGGAGAAGGATGAAGGATCATCTTCTTTTTGCGTAACATTACGCTGTAGAAATATTGACTTGACTGATCTACTTGTTGAAGTTGGGATACCCAGCTTGGAGAGGAGTGGTAGCTCAGCCTTACGAGGTGAGTTGGGAGCTAGACGAAACCTCTGGATATTGTGTGTGGCCCCTTTGTGGCTCGGGGGGCTAAGGGGGAAGAAGAGTACCCCTATCATTGGTTGGGAGGTACCGGTAAGGTCTTGGTGGTAGGCGAGCGGGAGTTGCATGGGGCGCGGGATGCCAATCAGAGTGGGTGAACAGGAAACGATACACTTTCTTCGTTTGAATGGTAGAGTATTGTAGGTTTAATGATTGGATATGCATGATTGATTATGTAAGTATATTGGATGTTTAGCTTGATAGCTGAATTTTCTTAGCCTAGCTCCTTGGTTTTCATCTCCTATGGCCTTGCTTTCCCACATGTCGTGACTGTCCTGTGGTGTTGATTGTGACCTTGAGGTTGTTTAGTCTTCGTCTCTAGCTCGTCAATCCTCGCCTGATCTATGGTCATCGCCTTAGTGTTAAAGTAACTATGGATCTCAATGCCTTGTTTTTCTGTGTGA
This sequence comes from Picea glauca, assembly GCA_000966675.3. Lineage (NCBI taxonomy): Eukaryota > Viridiplantae > Streptophyta > Pinopsida > Pinales > Pinaceae > Picea > Picea glauca. The sequence continues at coordinate 135,097 of JZKD02S0904433.1, forward strand.
GGATGGTGAAGCGAAGGCGAACCTATCAGTTGTCTACCTCTGTGGATGTCCTTGCCTGATTTTTGACTTGCGTCTTTCAGTACGACCTCTGTGTATGGATTATTTTTCTTCCTTGTTGTTTATTTTCCTGCGGCTTGACTGATAGAAGCCTGTGATCCTTTTAATGAGTTATCCTTATGGCCCTAACATTCTCTTATTGTTGTCAAAATTTTTATATTGGTATTCTGAGATGAAAAATATTTAATTTCAATCTGTGATGGGGTCTTGTTGGATTGTTTGGTTTTTATTAGTTTGACAGATATAATTGTGTAAAGGATGTAAAAATATTAACTCTGTGGTTGTAATTCAGTAATGGATGAGAAATAAAAATGTTTATGACTTCGACAATTACGATATGTGAGCATTGTAAAATATTGACCCTGAGATTTGTTTAATAATGGAGAATTCTCAACGCTGTTCGTTTGGGTTAAGGTGTTGTTTTTTTTTTTAATTATATATATATATATATATATATATATATATATATATATATATATATATATATATAATCATGACTGTGTTCTGGAATCATTTTGGCGGTGAGAAATTGAATGACCGACTCTTTTATTATCCTTGCTTATGGGAGGCTACGATCCACCCTCGAACTGTGTTGTCATTCTCTCTTTTCCTACTTCTTGACTAAGAACTTGCCAGACTTCTTTATTGTTGGAAGCATCCTTTACTTTTTAATTCGGTGGCCACAACGATCGATCCTTTTGCTTGCAGTCATCGTACCCCCCCTCAAACCTCACTAAATTGACTATGATATCATCCCTTCATTTCGATTTTCGCTAGAAAACTACTCGACATGCTTACTATGTGTCTGCCACTTCACCTGTATCGAGTCTCTGTTAGGGTTATCGCCCTTCCTGTCTAAGTGAAATGGTAGTGCAATCATTATTTTATTTTTCCACCTCTTATTTTGTGTCATGATGCCCGAGGTTCCAAGACCAGCCTACGAATGGAAGGGCATAGCTTGTGCCCAATGACTGTGGTGTGCTGGTCGCGAATTCCAAACCTTTCCACCTGTAAGTTTTGGGTTGAATTACCTCTTTACCCTAACGCCCTTGTAGATGCCCCGATGATTGGGCCGCTGCTTCTCTGTCTTTCCCCCACCTTTAATGCGACTGGGACGTCGACCTCACATGCTACCTAATTTGGCATAACTTTTTAATGGTTAATTAGGAATGGCTTGGAGTAGAATTCATGGCGTTATTATTGTTTCTAAATTCTGAATAGCACTTTCATTACCATAGCATGGAAGCAAATGTTACGACATAGATGACTGAATGGATGTAGTATATGGCAGGCGGTTTCCTTTGTTGTTTTATGAAATTCTTGAGTAATCATGGCATGGCTGTTTTTATATCATTTTAATTCTTAACACTGGATGTTGTGACAACAACTGTAAAGAAAATAGTTGGCGTACCCACCTTTTTGTGATATTAACAAGACTATAACAGTCAAATTTGTTTTTTGTTTGTTAATTTGTGCGGGACCTGTTGGCTACGCGATTAACTTGTGGCTTGAGAAACCGCAACTCAGGGGCATCTAAGCCGTCAAAATCACCCGGGGATCGCACCCAACCTGAGCCACACCAACCCTTAACATGGTTGGATTTTTTGTCCCCGCAGGTTTCGAACCGGTGACTTTAACATCACGGAGTGGCTTAACAACACACTCCGTCACCGACTGTCCTACACCTCAAGGACACTATAGCAATCAAATTAATTAACAATATTAAATCATTTTAAAATTTTCTCTTTAGTTGAATTTGTTTTACAATTTTTTTTTTTTATTTACTGCAATACATACAGAGAATGTTTGGAAGTGAGTTAAATAATATGGGTGAGAACTTTTTCTGAATTATCTTGATTATGTTTTATAATTTAATTATTAGATCATAACATACATGAGATCATATGTATACCTATACGTATAAGTTAGGTAATGCATAGTAAGATTATTATAATTCAAAATGTTAATGGAGTAAAGTGATATGACGTAGGATTTATCTTAACTCATAAAGTGGTTACATGTGGAATGGTTTACTTTATGTGAAATTTATCAACC
>JZKD02S0904433.1:189159-201159 GCA_000966675.3 Picea glauca
ACTCTCTCCTTTCTTCCTCTCAACATGGCTCACATAAGGAATATATATAGTTTTTCCTTACTCACTCTCCAACTAAGAGCATTAATTACAAGATCCACAATTGTAGGATCTGATTGCAAAGAAGGAAAAACAAGATCCCTAAAAGTAGGATCTTCAACCATCTTAGGCTCAAAAATGGAAAAGTCTCAAAAGTACCCAAAGACTTTCCAACCATGCCCTTGATTCTCTCAACCTACAATTGAGAAAAATGGCAAATTGGTGTGAGGTGGTTTCTCACATGAAAACCAATTTCCATAATTAATAAATGAATAATATGTGAGACAAATGTTCTCTGACAAATATTAATCATTTAATTACAAGTGAATAAATGTATGAGTTATTAAAGCTCATAAATGCATAATTAAATGCATGAGCACTTCATAAAGCATTAATCAAACTAATATGAAAAATGCATGAAGTATTTTTCCCACAAATGCATAATTAAATGCGTGAAAAATAAAACTCAAGAAAGCATCACTTAAACACTTTTGTCGCCACCTTAAAATCAACATGGTGAAAATTACGAAGTTCTTTCACGTGTGGAGATCCATTCGGATCAAGAAGGCCCTGATAGTAGAGGAGGAGCTTATCAGTTGGGGTCAGACCAGGACTCCAGGGAGACCAGTAGGGCAGGTTTCATCTGGAGCACAAAAACATCAAACACTAGCATGACATACACTGGGATATTGTGGCTTCTAGAGGGGATCCACTTTCACTACACCTTGGCGACCGATGCCTCAGCAGTGGACACCTTATCGGGGACCACAACATCAGCAGTAGCATCGCCCGCAACAGTAGTAGTTTAGGCCTGTTCATAAGAATAGACCAGGGTTCCAGGGTGGTGGGCCGTCATCTTCTACTTTGGGTACCAAGACTACTGGGCTAAAGAAGGGGTGTTGGACATGTGGGGAGCCACACTACCAGTGAAACTACCCTGTGGAGAGCGCCAGAGCGTCTGGATCAGTCGGACCCACTACCGTGGGAGATATGGGCAAGGCCCATCGGATTCATGCAGCGATGAATAACTACCAGGTAGAGCATTAGTCGACAATGCTTAAGATGACAGGTACCGTCACTGAACAGACCCTTAGTATTTTTATAGATCTCGGTGCAACTGAGAGTTTCATTTCTGGTGCAGCGCAAAAAAGGATTAAGGTAAAGGCATTTGAACATGATGACTTTAGCTTCATAGAGATGGCTTTGGGAGCCAAACAGAAGGTTGGAGGAAAGGTTAGGGGCTGTGTCCTTAACCTGGGAGAGTTTGTCACTAGGGCCAACCTATACATCATGATCCTAGGATCTTATGATGTCATGATTGGTATGGACTAGTTGGAATCGCATGAGGTGATACTCAACTCTAAGACAAAGCAGTTGAGCTTGGTCAATGATGAGGGACAGAGACATGTGATTGTAGGAAGGAACTAGGGAGTTTCCTTGAGGTTCATCTCTTCCTTGCAACTTCAGAAGAGCATGCGTAAGGGGTGTAAGATTTATGCGATCCTTGTGTTAAATGAGAAGGGATTAGCGAAAGGTATAGAACACCTTCCAGTGGTGAGAGAGTTTTCAGATGTGTTTTCGGAGGAGTTACTTGGGATGCCGCTGGAGAGGGAGTTGGAGTTTACCATAGAACTAAAATCGAGGATTGAACCGATAGAAAAAACACCTTATCGGATGTTGACCCTGGAGTTACAAGAGTTGAAAATGAAACTGAAGGAGTTGCTGGACCTGGGAATGATACGTCCTAGTGTGTCACCGTGGGGTGCACGTGTTATTTTCATACAAAAGAAGGATGGATCATGGAGGTTTTGCATTGACTACCGTCAACTGAACAAGGCTACGATCAATAATCAGTATCCTTTGTTGAGAATTGATGACCTGCTCGATCAAATGAACGGTGTGTCGGTGTTCTCCAAGATCAGTTTGCGATAAGGGTATCACCAGTTACGGATCAAGGAGGACGACGTCCCAAAGGCAACCTTTAAAATGAGGTTTGGACATTACGATTTTACTATTTTACCGTTTGGACTGACAAATGCCCCAGGCGTATTTATGAGTTTGATGAATGGGGTCTTCCACAAGTACTTGGACACGTTCATCCAAGTGTTCATTGACGATATTTTGATTTACTCTTGTACGGCAGAGGAGCATGACGAGCACTTGCGCTTGGTAATACAGTGTTTGCGAGATCACAAATTATATGGGAAGTTATCCAAATGCTCATTTTATTAATAGAAGATTCACTACTTAGGGCATGTCCTCTCCGCCGAAGGCATCTCCATGGATCCAACCAAGGTTAAGGCTATTATGGAATATCCTGCGCCGATGAATGCCCCAGAAGTGTGAAAATTCATAGGTTTAGCAGGATACTATCGATGGTTCATCGAGGGATTTTTGAAGATAGCAAATCCGATCATGGAATTGCAGAAGAAGAACAAGAATTTTGCTTGGATCGAGTAATGCGCGGAAGCATTTAGGAGGCTCAAGGAATTGTTGACAACTACACCGATACTAAAAGTCCTTGACATGGATGCAGACTTGTTTTTATGCATTGACATATCCAAGGAAGTCTTAGGCGGAGTCTTGATGCAAGACAGATGAGTGATTGCTTACATTTTGAGGAAACTAAGAAGGCACGAGGATAACTACGCGACGTACGATTAGGAGTTATTAGCCATCATATATGCCTTGAACGTTTGGAGACACTACCCTGTTGGATGAAAATTTGAACTAAAGATTGATCATTGTGGACTACAACACATTTTTACACAAAGTGACTTGAGCGCGCAACAACGACGTTGGTCGGAATTGCTTAGCGAGTACGACTTCAAGATTACGTACATAAAAGGAACAGTGAACATAGTGGCGGATGCATTGAGTTGGAGACCACGCATCTTTTCGGTGTTGCCTCTTCAGTCAAATCTACGTGAAACAATTTTAAATTTACAGCGTGACGATGACGGGTATAAAGAGGTCGAGGGTTTTATTGGACAAAACACAATCATGGTACCATGATTTGAGGGATTTTCATTTGATAGCAATGCCTTATTAAGGTTTAAAGGTTGGATCTACGTACCGCCCAACGATGAGTTGAGGATGTTGATCCTAAGCGAGGCTCATAGAACGATATACATGGCTCATCTGGGAGTCACGAAGATGAGGGAAGACCTTACACCTTTATTCTTCTAGAAGGGAATGAAGGTCGACATAGTCAACTATGTGGCCAGATGTCTAGAATGTCAGTAGGTAAAGGATGAACATAGAAACCCAACAGGATTACTACAACCACATGCCATTCTAGAATCAAAACGGGAGGTTATTTTGATGGATATTATTGTTGGATTGCCACTGACGGCAAGGAGGCATGACTTGATTTTCGAGGTAGTAGAAACTCTGATGAAGAGTGCTCACTTTATTCCTGTTCATATGACATATCAGGCACCTGACATAGCTAGAGTTTTCATCAGTGATATTGTGAGGCTTCATGGCATGCCTAAGAGGATTATATCCGATCGATGATTGGTGTTTACCGGATGATTTTGGATGAGTTTCCAGGAAGCCTTGGGAACCCAAATTAACTTTAGAACTGCATATCATCCAAAGACCGATAGACAGACTGAACAAACGAACCAAACCTTGGAGGACATGTTGGGCACGTACGTGATGGACCAACAAAATAATTGGAAAGAATTCTTGCCACTAGTGGAGTTCGCTTACAACAACAGTTACGAAAGCACCATTAAGATGGTGCCTTTCAAGTTTCTTTATGGTCGACCATGTTAGATGCCTTTGATTTTAGATCGGATTGAATGTAGGGTCCTGGTGGGACCAGAAGTGATCCAAGAAATGGAAGAGAAAATGAAAACAATAAGACAAAGGATTAAAGAAGCGCAGGATCGACAGAAGAGGTATGCCGATACGCGCCGTGTTGACGATAGTTACAAGGTCGGTGATCGAGTCTTCTTGCGGGTTAAACTGCATAAGAGTTCGATCAAGTTTGGGAAGGGAGATAAACTCTCTCCTAGGTTCATGGGACCCTTCGATATTGTGGAAAAAAAGGGGCCCGTGGCCTATCGACTAGCCTTGCCTGATTCCTTGAGGTGTATGCACGATGTTTTTCATGTATTTGTTTTGAGACATTATATTAGTGATCCTACACATGTTATTGAAATGAGTTCCTGGTAGTTATCATATGAGGGGGCGCTCACGGATGAGATGGTCCGCACTTTGGATCATCGTGTTCGACAACTACGACGTCAAATGGTGGATCAGGTCAAGGTCCAACGGGACAATTATAGTCCGCACTCAGTGACCTGGGAGGATGCATATGACATGCGCCAACAGTTTCCATTTTTGTTTGATAGATAGACATATGATACTGTGATACACCAAGAGGGGGTGTATGTAACATCCCGCTTTGGCGCATTGAGAAAACTTATTCTTTGAGGACACTTGCTCGTAAGTGATCCAGATTATTATGGTATTAAAACTTTCTATTTTGATTATGAGGCATTATGGGATGATGACATGTTGTTTTACCGCTTTGACATAGACAGGTGCTATTGACTTAGTTTTACTGAGTGTGTAGGGTTTTGGAACTTGAGGATGCAGAGGCATCGATGGAACCCCTTAGACTCCAGATCGAGTTAGGGAGTGTGCCATTGGGGTTTGATTATTTTACTATGATATTAGTGCATCTGATTAGATGATATGATGTGGATATGTTCTGACATGATTTGTTAATGATGCAGGCTGATGATAGCTTGCCGACCAGACTCACATATGGAGTAAAGGGGTCACACACGACTACCAAAGAGGTTGAGGGAGAGGTGTGGACAACAACCCTTCCACAGCCTACTAGCACTCCCATCGTGGCTCGAACTGTAGGTTAACGATTACCTAGTTCAAGAGGACCCATGATGACATGAGGGTAGACTACGAAAGTTGCTCACGATGATTCTAAGGGGCATGAAATAATGCGGAGGCCTTATTCCTTAGAAGCTCTTAGTCTCCCACAAGTTCACCTAGTGGAGTGTTGACTCCAAGGGTTATTGATGTCTAACAATCATTCAAGAGGCGAGTGGCACCATTGGAGCATGTAGTGCGTCCTGAAGGGCATGTCGTGCAAGGGAACAGATGAGGCAAATGGCACCCTTGGAGCACCTAGTTCGTCCTGAAGGGCACGTCGTAGTGATAATGATAGATGGATGAAACTAGATGGCCCTAACCAAAATAACAGGTTAAGAAATTTTAAAAACAATTTACCTAATTAACTATCGCCCAATAAAGAATTTAAGTACTAAGTCTAAAATTTCGCTAGGGGTAAAATTTGTCTACCTTTTAAAAAAAATAAAAATAAAATGAAATAAATAGATAAAATGAAATAAAATAATAAAATTTAAAATAAAAACCACTTAAGTAATAATTATGTTCTTCATAAAAATTTGTAATATGAAGGGAGTAAGAAATTAAATTATTAATAAGAAATAAAATCTGTGGATATAAAAAAATTAAGAGGGAATTAATTATTTTATCATTTGATAATTTAAAAGATACTAAATTATTGATGAAAGGGAAAAGGGGTTAAATTCCACTCAAGCCTTTGTAGTTCTAAGTAAAAAGGGGAAAGAGGGAAAATAAAAATAAAAAAGGAAACTAGGGAAAAGAGGTAACATAAAAGGGGAAAAAGGGGAAGTTGAGGGAAAAAGCGAGAAGTCAACTTAGTAAGGAATCCACATTTAAGAGCTTTCTAATTTTAAACTTAATTAGCAATTTCATAATAGGGAAAGCCTTTAAAACATGTAAGGGAATCTAGGTACACCTAGGAGTGATTCTAGGAGCAACTCTAGGTGGGTGAGGGAAATAAAGATATTTATTTAATTAAAGAAATTAATTAATGGAGGAATGTAAGGGATGATGGACACTTGTACGGAGAAGAATTTTAGGAATTTATTTTAAAAACTTTAATTAAATGAGATTTTAGGAAAGAGGGGAAGTGGGAAATTCTATATAATGAAGGAAGGAGAAGGAGAAATGATCATCTTTTGTTTGCATAATGTTACACTGCAGAAATATTGACTTAACTGATTTAGTTGTGGGAGTTAGGATACCCATCTCGGAGAGGAGTGGTAGCTTGGCCTTGTGAGGCGAGTTGGGAGCTAGATGAAATTTCTAGATAGTGTGTGTGGCCCCTTTGCGGCTTGGGGGGATAAGGGGGAAGAAGAGTACCCCTAGCATTAGCTGGGAGGTACCGGTGAGGTCTCGACGGTCGGCGAGCGGGAGTCACATGGAGCGCGGGACGTCATTCAAAGCGGGAGATCAAGCAACAATGTGCTCTTCTATTTTGTAGAGTAGAATGCATTAGGACTTATGCTTGGATCTGCATATTGTTTTGTAAATGGATTGGATGTTAGATTGATAGCGGACCCCTCTTTCTTAGCCTAGATGATTGCATGGTTGATTGATTTCCCATGGAATTTGCCCCACATGACTCGGAAATCCTATGGCTTGATGGCAATTGGACTGACAGATGGTTTTGCAGTAAGTTTTTAAAAATAGAAATTGATGACGGTTTTCCTTATTTCAATTATACAATTACAACATGAAATGTCTTTGCTTGATGATCCTATATGTTCCTTTATTAAATGAATGCATAAAATTCTTTATCCATAATTTTTAATTTAAATTGGAAATGTCCTAACTAAAAGGAACTTGTGAAGGTTTAATATGAGACTCACGCAAGGTTTCTGTATACGTATCTCACTTCATGCTCAGGTGAAATCACCTTTAGTTGAATGGTTTTTGACATCTCTGTCTCATCATTTGAAGATAATGACATATTGGTTACTGCTTGAGATATAACAATATAAATTATAGTTTTGTTGTCATCTCAGATTTGAACTTCCTTATTTTTAGTGCAATAACTTGAAGGACTCAAAAGAGCACCTATTTTCATTATCTTATTAGTAATTGTTTTGCTAATTAGCTGAACACTACAACCGAGATTCACTATTATTTCAACCTTTATCTGTTTGTGGATCGATTTGCTATTCTTTTTTAAAAACAAAATTTAAAATTTATTTTTAAGAAGAAATTCATTGTCCCTCAATCTGTATTGTAAAAAGGGGTGCTCAAAATAGGTTGTTTATGATATATAGAAAATAAAAAGATTGGACATTCAAAATCTTTCCATCTTACTGTTGAATAAAAGAAAGTTGAAATTTGAAATATTTTTATGCAAAATTTGTTTCTAAAACAATTGGAAGCGTCGAATATTGTTTCTATTTTCGACTTCATATTTCCCTATCTTGGAATGTAGATAACCTGGAAAATGAACAATTATAGCAGCAACTGAATGGCTTATTATTAGACCACTGGATGTGAATTGAATTTATTAATAGTTTGTATTAACAAAGTTTTATATTATTATTGTTAAGGTGGTTAGATATGTTTAATGGTTCATGTAGTTTGTATTTATCGAATCATTTAGACTCGTAAAATTAGATGACAATTATAATGATATTGATTAATGTTGATAGATAATGTTGATTTGTAAATTTTAGAGTTGTGATTATTGATTAATCTAGACTTGTTAGGTTAGATGTGAAATTGATGTTAATTGGATATATAATTATCGCCTATTGCTAACTCAGACATGCTCATTTGAGTAGTAATCCATGTTAAGATCGGTTGGCAAATATTGTCTAATGGGTTGAGACTGGTTATTGGGTCTACTTTGAAGGCCTACTTAAATCACAGATTGGACTTTTAGCGTTGAGTAATGGTAGGTGTTGACGAAGTCATTTTTTTTAGCTTGCGCTTCCTGTTAAGGGTGTGGTTGTTCATTCAATTAATGTTGTATTGGGTTGTAAACCTTTTATGTGCTTGGTCTAATTGTGTCAGGTGGGATGTAGACGCCTCCTTGTTCCTCAGAAAAATCGCCAGCCCTGAGATCTTAAATGGTCAAAATCGATGGGAACCTGGGCTTGAGCATTGCTTATGTGTCTTGGAGGTCCTAACCATTGTAGGGTAGGATGGGCGGGTAGTCAGTCTTATTTTGTTGTCGGTTGATTGTCATTCTTTTCTTCTGGATGCTTGATGTGCGTCTTAGGTCGTTATGTTGTGGCCACATTTGCATGTGTCATGTTCGTCGTTGTGTTGCGAAACAGAGTAGAATGTATTTATTACCCTTGTACAGACACGCACATGAAAAAAAGATTTGCACTTGTTATAAGAGGTTGTTGTTGTATGAAATAGGAGGTCTGTTACACTGGCAATTAAAAAAATAAAAAATAAATTTATTTCATGTCTGCATTTCTGTATTGGTCTCCTGGAATGGAAAAACGTTTTTATTTCTTATTCATTTCTGCGTTGTATTGGTATTCTGGCAACGGAAAAATGATTTGATTCCTCTTTCTACATTTGTTCTTACTCAAGGCAATTTTAAATATTGAAATAGATTGTTGTTTAAAGGCCCATGATTTTTTCCTTTAAAATGGGAAGAGATTGCTATTAAATTACCCACATTTTTTCTTTTAAAGGTTGACATAGACTATTGTTTAAATGCCCACAAATTCTCCTTCAAAATGATGATTGTTTTTCTATGAATGACCATGATTTTGAAATTTAAAATGGACTGTGTGATGCCGAAATTCACCCACGTTTTTATCTTTTCAATTCATCCAATTTCTTGTTGTGAATCGACCACTTTTTCCTTTAAAAACTTGTTTGTGTTTTACTGTTAAAGGCCCATGAAATTGCCATCCAAATGCGTGGCTGAGGTTGTTGTAAATGCCCACGATTTTTTCTTTAAAACATTGCCTGTGCTGGCCGCATTTACCCATGATTTTTGTCTTTAAAACGTTTTGTTGAGCTTGTTGTTTTCGTGCACGAAATTGCTCTGATAGACTGACTAAGTTGTTGTTTTAATACGCCCATGAAATTTCTTAAAAACGTTGACTGTGTTGCTGTAGAATTCACCCATGATTTTAGTCGTTTAATTCTAAGTTCACTTGCTAGAATGACCACGATTCGCCTTCAAGCTATGGTTGTGTTTTCCCTTGAGTGTTGCACTGCATTTTTCTAAATTGGTTAAACCCATTCTGTTGTAGATGATTATCAATGATATTGGTTGATTCCTTTCTGTCGACAATAATGATTTACTGGTTCATTTTCTTCTGATGATATCGTTGATAATATTGGTTAATCCCATTCAGTAGTAGATTAAAATTTGTTTTTGGCCGAACTGAATGAATTGGATAAATCGCTTTTTGTTTAATCCAAATCGGCAGAAACGTTAAGAAAAGGAGGGAATTAAATCTTACCACCGATTAAACATTTATTTACGTTATCTCCTTGCTAAATTGTGACTCCACTTAAATTTAACTTGCTTCTTGAATTACTTGCCAACAGGGATGGAGTAATAAGAAAGTTGAAAAAGGAATGAGTACTAATTATACGAATGATTAGTTGATAAAGGAATGATTTTAATTCTCAAATTAGTGATGACAATGAATGTTTACTAAAATAGTAGTTGCATTGAAAAGAATGATTTCTAAAGGTGACTTTTGGTTTGATAAATGAAGGGATTTAAATATTAAAGAGAAGTTTGGGTTAAAAAGGATTGGTCATTAAGTTAAACCTTAGAGTTGTCCCACTCTCCTTGTAATCAAATTTAAGCACTCATTACCTACTCTTAAGAATACTTTTCTTAGAAGTAATGGTTTAAACCTTCTAACTTGTTTTAGTATTTTGACTAACATATTTAATAGGAATTTCAAGGAAATAACGCCAAAGACTCCCTTGTTTATTGATAAGTTTCTTAGGAACTACCGTAAGAAAAAGCTTTGTTAATTTTAATGACTTAACAATCATTGCATTTAATGATTCCACCTTGTTAAATTATGTTAGTTATTCGCGAAAAATTATACTATGACTTGGTACCATTGTATGTATATTTGTTAAATCTTTAATTTAGAGCATTCTTAAGGTTGAATTGAATTAACATGTTGACTTAATCGCAATTTACAAATGATTTCAATGCTAATGTAAAATTGTAATTGGCGACTAATTGAAATGTGACTTACTGTCAGATTGTAAATCTATGTTAAAATTAGACTGGTTAATTGATCTATAATTAATGTCAATTTAAATCATAGATATTGACCATTTAGCCTTGATTAATGGTTGGGTAGTTGATGAAGTCGTTTTTATCTTGTGATTCCCGTTGAGGGTGTTGATGTTTATTATTAATTAATGTTTGTACTTGGTTTGTAAACGTTCAATGTGATTCGTTTGCTCACTATAAGGGTTCTAGTTGCTTCTATAATTAATTTTGGGCGCATTGGGTTGTTTGGATGATTGTCCTTAGCTTAGTAGGCTTGGTCTGTTTGTGTTGGGCGAGATGTAGACACCTCCTTATTCCTCAAAACAGTCGCCAGCCTTGAGACATTAAATGGTCAAAATCAATGGGAACCTGGGCTTGAGCATTTCTTATGTGTCTTGGAGGTCCTAACCATTGCAGAGTAGGACAGGCAGGTAGTCATTCTTATTCTTCGTCGATTGAATGTCGCACATTGCTTCCAGGTGCTTGATGTTCTTTTATGTTAGGGCGTTATGTTTGTTGTGGTGTGAGTTGCATGCATTGTGTTCGTCATCATGTTGCAATGTTTAGTATAATGTCACTACTACCTTCCTACACACAGAAAAAAAAAAAAAAAAATTACTTGTTATGTGAGGTTGTTGTCGTAATGAGAAGGCTCGTTACATACTCAGAATGGTTATGACTAAAAAGTTGGCACAAAACTGTTTGTTTCTTATCGTTTAACAACCCCATGATAACCAAATTTTCCATAAGTGCTAACGAATCCGATAGGTAAGATTCAAACCATGACCAGATGAGAAGGAAAGCCTAAACTATAACCCTAAACATACTATCATCGCACTTCACCATAAATATTGATAAGAGACCTATAGAGGTAAAAAATGTCATGACTTAAATAACCCTTCCTGCAACATTTATGGTGTCCTGTAGTGTACTCCTTTGGGCCATTGCTCAACCTTCGTGACCATTGTGTCGCTTCCACCTCACTCTATTCACATGGCCTAGGTACAGTTCATAACTATCACCATTAATCTATTCGATGAAGGGTTTTCTAAGGCTATTGTTCATTCTTTCCCTTGGCTCTGTGTATTTTCAAAACATTGTAACATTAACCCTATTGCTATTACACTCGATATAATGGCTAGAAATTGTGGAGTTGGGCTCGCTCTGGGCGGAAGGAGAACTCGGAGGCACTCACCAGTCGGATACCCCCTATGCGAGGTAAGTAATATTTTGGTTGTTTTAACTGAACTCTCTCTATGAATTCTAAAAGTCACCATGCGCATCAGTCCCCCTCTAAATCCTATTAGTTCTATTGGTCCTAGTTTCCTTGGTTTGAGATAACATTTTAAAGGTTGGTAGTATACTCGACAATGTATAGGGTTTTATCATGGCTCCACTTTAAATATCTGTATCAGTTTTCAAAAAAATCCTTATACCTTGTGACAAACATTTTCTTTATGAGTAAACCCATGGGGAGTCCCAAACTGTTATAAATCCAAACGGAGCGAGAGTTTCCCCACAGTACAAGAGCTAGTTCAGTTATATATATAATGTTTTATTTACTGTATCTTTGGGTTTTTCCATTCTGTATTATTTATGCTTACTCAACTTGACAGAGATACTAGTTCTTGGAATAACTCTGTCCATCTCATTAATTGTTTGGGTGTATCATGGTTTCCTTGAGTTTTTAACCTAATAGTTAGGAAAAAAATTATGATTATGTACCTCTGTTTACATTTTGGAATTTCAAAACTCCAATGTTGAGAGTATACATCCTGGTGCTTGCCCAGATTTAACTCAGGTTAAAAGGGGCATGATATGCATATATATATATATATATATATATATATATATATATA
>JZKD02S0904467.1:0-14001 GCA_000966675.3 Picea glauca
GTGCTCCAAGGGTGTCACTCACCTCTTGAATGACTTGGTAGACATCAAAAACCCCTAGAGTCAATACTCCACCAGGTGAACTTGTGGTAGACTAAGGGCTTCTAAGGAATAAGGCCTCCGCCTTATTGCACGCCCCTTAGAATCATCGTGAGTGACTGCCACAGTCTACCCTCATGGCATCGTGGGTCCTCTCAAACTTGGTAAACGTTAACCTATAGTTTGAACCACGGTGTGAGTGCTAGTAGGCTTTGGTAGGAATATTGTCCACACCTCTCCCTCAACATCTCTGGTAGTCGTGCGTGACCCCTTTACTCCACATGTGAGTCTGGTTGGCAAGCTATCGTCAGCCTGCATCATCAACAAATTGTGTCAAAATATATCCATATCATATCATCTATTCAGATGCACTAATATCACAGTAATACAATCAAATCTCAATGGTACACTCCCTAACTCGATTCAGAGTCCAAGGGGTTCCATCGATGCCTCTGCATCCTCGAGGTCCAAAATCCTGCACACTCAGTAAAACCGAGTCAATAGCACCTGTCTATGTCAATGTAGTGAAACAACATGTCATCAACCCATAACGTCTCATAATCAAAATCAAAAGTTTTAATAGCATAATAATCCGGATCACTTGCGAGCGAGTGTTCTCAAAGAATAAGTTTGCTCAGTGCGCCAGAGCGGGATGTTACAAGGAAGATACCTTTGATTCATGGAACCTCTCCAATTCCCAAATCATATTAAATTTTTTCTTAAAGGTCACATACTTAAGCAATAAACATGTGTTATTGTCACCATCTTCGAGCCATATAACATGACTCTTAAGCCCCCACTTGGTCTCCTCAATTTCTAATAAAGCCCTTTTTTTTTTCTTTCTATATTTCTCATAAGACTGGGTTCTATTTCGAAAAACTCCCCAAGTCAAGTCAGGAGACATAATCCTACTATAGAAATGAATAACCATAGATATATTCATGTGTGAGACCATGATACGGTTTAATATGGAAGGGCTATAATGCTATGTGTGTGATCAATGGTTTCCCATGTATAGATGTTGTTTGGACTACAACCTCATTGCAAAAATTGAAGAGCACTTAGGAATTATCTTTCCTCATGTTGTGTATGGGTTGAAGAAGAGGATATCCAAATATTCAAGAAATATTGGGAAGATATTGGATGATGTATTGAGGCAATGGCTAGACCTTCCAACTCACCATGGTTGATTGCATGCCATAGTTATGCGGTATTATGTAGTCAATGAAATTATGCATTGTGTAGATATGACCATGGGTATTGGCAAATTGATTGTTATTTTATTAGTAATTATTTTTTTGCATTATAAAAATATTGTGGTGCTGAAAATTCATAATGAATGTTAGTGTCGTTCTATTTAATATGAATACTAGTTGGAGGTGATCGAATTGTTAGTTGTTATAATTATGAGATCAATTTCTAAGGTGTTGAAAAATGTTACAAGAAATAAAATATTGGTTGATAATTCATGTGTAGATAATGATGTGTTTATTCCAATTAATAGTTGGATTAATGGACGTGAATTAATTTTAGTTGTAAAAATTTATGACGTCACTTTGTGAATTTATGTAATCATTTCCATCAAAATATATGTTGTACGCGAGATACTGACAACTTTTTTAGCTAAGTGTAAATTGGGAAAATTGCAAGTAGTGTAATATTGGATATGTAAATGATGTAATACCATAATCCCATAAAGAAGACCAATGCATGTTGTTGCAAGAGCCAAACATTATGAGAAAAAACCTCATTCCTAGGGAATTTTATTTTCCTGTATAAAATAGATTTGGAGATTTATAATTTAAAAAACAATTGTTATGATATGCTAACATTTGGTTTGGTTGAGTAAAGGTTGAGTAAATTGCAGGAAAAATGGTCTCAAATATGGAACTTTTGTAATCCCATAAGGAAGAATGATATCTAATTCTACAAAATAAAAACATTATGAGTAGAAAGCTCATGTTTGAAAACTTTAATTTTTTTGTATAAAACCGTTTTGGAAATTCGATGTCAAAAATTACCGACAATCTATTTAGTTGCATGTAAATTGAAGAAATTGTAGAAATAATGGTCTTGGATATGGAATGGATGTAATCCCATAAGTAATACCAATTCCTATTTCTACAAAATCTAAACATTATCAGAAGAAACCCCATGCTTTGAAAAAATTATTTTCCTGTATAAAACAGATTTGAGAAATTAAAAATTATTACGATATGATAAGAGTTGGCTTGGTTGAGTGAAGGATGAGAAAATTGAATGAAAAATAGCGTTGGGCATGGAAATACGGTGAGATATAATAGATATTGAGGCTTTCTAGTGCAAGAACCAAACGAATTATGAGCTGGAAGCTCATGCTTGAAAAAATTATTTTCCTGTATAAAACAAATTTGACATTTATGATTGGAAATTGTTATGATGATATATCATGATGAATGTATGTGTGTAATATAGATAATATGTTAACTATTAAATATAGAATATTAAGAAGAAAAGCACCAGAAGGAATTCAAACTCAAGGACAAGGCACAAAATAAAGAAATCTAGTGGACTTGCGGCAACTGGAGTTCTCGGGGTATAAATTATGACAATTTCTTGTTGAGTGCAATGGAGACTTTAAAAGAAGTGGTACATCCTAAAGGATTGTAGAGTAGAGAAGGGGGTATACTTCCTTGGGTTGTTCAACATGGTGGGGAATGAGATCTTGTTGGTTGTAACTGCAACCATAAATATAAAATTGTAAAATCCTTGTGCATGTTTTGTGTCAGAGATCCTATGTATGCATGTTTTTAGGCAAGAGTGCCTATGTATATAATCATTTGGTTGGAATCTATATGTGTATTAAAGGATATAGAGCATAAATTTGTAATATTAAGAGCAATGGTATGGTTTTGTGCACTGAGGATAGTGCCAAAATAAGGAGATGGGGATGTAACACCCAGGTTTTGATCCCTATGATTAGAATGCATTATGTAATAGTGAATTAGGATGATGAGTCGACAAAGTTAAAAAGGGGTCAGAGTGCCTAGGAAATGTAATACTTTGAATGTCTTAGTAAAATACATCATTGGCTACATGACCAACAAGGACAAGAGATAGGGGGCTAGGATTCCATGAGAGTGGGGGATAAAGGGGCTAAGTAAAAATTTTAATATCTTATTTACCCATCTTGGTTTTCATTGAGAAAAGTGGTTACATGAGATTCTTAGGGAAAGGCCATGTGACTCTTGATTCCCAAATAAATATATAAAACCCTCTTTGGGATTTTTTGGGGTTCACTCTTACATTCTTTCCTTTGGTTCTTCATTCATTTTTAATCATTAATTCATTATTTCTCATTTATGTGCTCTTGGTCTGGGCATGGAAATGAGTGGGTGAAGATAAAGAGACATTGCTAGATGGTTGTGAGGAATTACTGATCATTTTGTGGTGGAATGGATACTTATGTGCATGACATTTGTTGTTCCTGAGTTTATGTTTTAAGGCTATAAAACATACCGTCAAGGCATCCATAAATGATTTAAAGAAATGATTTGAGAATAAAGAATCAAAGAAAGATCAGAGCAGATTCAGTTTCTCAACTGTCTCTGTCTTGCTTCTTGTTGTTCTTGGATGCTAATGTCTCGCTCAATAGAAGCCCATGATCTTTCTAACTCAACCCGATTAGTTGTTGTTTGTAAAATAGTATTGAATAAACTTAGGGCAATACTAGTTTGATCATGAAGGCTCGGTTCTACGTTGGGTTGTATGCTACTAGGGACAGTCATGGATGCTAAAAGTTTAAAGGTTTATAAAGGGATTTTGATCAGTTTGTTACTTCAGATTTCCAGAGATGATTTTAAGGAAAACAATTTTGAAATTTAAAACAGTAATGTAAACACATTCAAGGTTGTTTCCTGGTTTTGTAACAATTTCAAAAATTGTAAACAACAGATAAACACTACAGAGAAATATAAGGCTTTTATCAAGAAAGAATTTTATATTTCAATTGACGATGATGAAAGAAAAATGAGGTTTCTAACAGAGTTAAGTATTAAGGAACATAAGTTTTACAGGTCTTAAAATTACTAAAGCAATTTCAGAGGAAAGATTGTAAAACATTTAACATCCAAACCAATCTGAAATAATAAACAACAATTGTATATAACTTCAAACTGATTTACTTGTTAGAGGAAACATTATAGGAAAAATTCGACAAAGTATACTAAATAGGGAGAAGACACATAGTTACAAAGTTGCAGAATCCAAAATCTTGTTGTGATCTATATTCCGATGTATTTCAAAACTGATATTACAAAAATGGCTCTCTCCAAAATTTTTGAAGCCCTTTCTCAACCTTTCGAAACTATATTTATACATTTCATCAAAGCTTCTCGTTGGTGACTAACCAACTCCCTAATATTATGGTTACATAAAATAATGTCAACCGTTTACAATTTCTCTTAAATTTTTAATAATAAAAACATTTAAAAAAAAGGGTTTTAAGCTTGCGTTGACGAACTTCCTTTCTCTGCTTCAATGCACTGAACACATTTTTCCAAAAAATTTACTAAGATCCTGGGAGCCTTGGGTATCTTGTTTTCTTCAAATGATAAAAATATTTTCTGTAATTCGGGCAACCGACTTTCTATCATTCTTTCTGTGAATTTAACAGTTTTCAACCTTAAACTTGAAGTCACCATCCACTTATTGATCTCTGTGATGTTGATTAATTTGATTTTTGAAATCTCTGCTTTCTTTCCCTCCAATACTTTTCTAAACTTCAGCTGGTTCTTGGCAATATTGATTTCACCTAACAATCCAGAACAACCCTCTATTTTGATATTCAATGAATCTCTTTCAAAGAGATTGAAGATTCCTTGGCAATCTTCATTAACTTTTCTTGTGATTCGTTTATATTTAGCTAGTTTTGTTTCCCAGACTTTTATCATTATGTCTTC
Source organism: Picea glauca (assembly GCA_000966675.3). Classification (NCBI taxonomy): domain Eukaryota; kingdom Viridiplantae; phylum Streptophyta; class Pinopsida; order Pinales; family Pinaceae; genus Picea; species Picea glauca. The sequence continues at coordinate 4,977 of JZKD02S0904467.1, forward strand.
TTTAACTTGTTTAGAAATAGATAATTTCTGAGTCTTTCCAATTTCTTCTTTTAATGAGGAAGCCACTACTTTCTGAAAAGTAGTCCTTGTTGCTTTTGCCTCCCATTCTTTCTGGAACACATTCTCCAAAGATTTATTTGATTCCTGAAAATAATTCTGGATTACTTCCAGATTCGAGAACACCTTTTGTTGTTCCTCCTCAATTCTTACATATATCTCCGATGCCTGTGTCCTGAAATTTTCAATTTCAACTACCTGGTTAGAAATAGAAATAATCTTGTCTTGCAAATTTTTATTTTCTTCTCCCATCTTTCGAACCTGTTCTTGAGTGACCTGTATTAAGTGTTTTGCCTCATCCAAGTCTTTATTCAATTTTTGGATTTCTTGCATATCCTTAAGTCTAGCTTGTTCTAGACCCTTCTGTATTCCCCAACTAATATTTCTTTCATTTTCCTTCAGTTTGTCTTGCAACTGGATTATTTCTTGATCCTTTTGTTCAAGCATAGTTGTTAAATTTCCCACAGAATATATATTAGTTGATGCTATAGCACCCATTTTTCCTGCTAATTTTGTAGCGAACTCTCCATCCTTGAGTTTCTTTCCATCTATGATAACTCTATGCTTCTTAATCGATCCTTCTCCTCTAGGATGAATTTCCTGTTTCAAGACAGCTCTTCATTTTTTGATGAAAAAGTAATCTGATGAGGGGATTTCATTTCTTGAAATTGTCTCTAGATCACTAACATATAGAACTCCTTCATGGGGGGTTCCGAAAGTAGAATGTAATGGAGTTAAGGAGGTGATAGGACTACCAAGTTCTTTTGAATATTTTNGTTCAACATGGTGGGGAATGAGATCTTGTTGGTTGTAACTGCAACCATAAATATAAAATTGTAAAATCCTTGTGCATGTTTTGTGTCAGAGATCCTATGTATGCATGTTTTTAGGCAAGAGTGCCTATGTATATAATCATTTGGTTGGAATCTATATGTGTATTAAAGGATATAGAGCATAAATTTGTAATATTAAGAGCAATGGTATGGTTTTGTGCACTGAGGATAGTGCCAAAATAAGGAGATGGGGATGTAACACCCAGGTTTTGATCCCTATGATTAGAATGCATTATGTAATAGTGAATTAGGATGATGAGTCGACAAAGTTAAAAAGGGGTCAGAGTGCCTAGGAAATGTAATACTTTGAATGTCTTAGTAAAATACATCATTGGCTACATGACCAACAAGGACAAGAGATAGGGGGCTAGGATTCCATGAGAGTGGGGGATAAAGGGGCTAAGTAAAAATTTTAATATCTTATTTACCCATCTTGGTTTTCATTGAGAAAAGTGGTTACATGAGATTCTTAGGGAAAGGCCATGTGACTCTTGATTCCCAAATAAATATATAAAACCCTCTTTGGGATTTTTTGGGGTTCACTCTTACATTCTTTCCTTTGGTTCTTCATTCATTTTTAATCATTAATTCATTATTTCTCATTTATGTGCTCTTGGTCTGGGCATGGAAATGAGTGGGTGAAGATAAAGAGACATTGCTAGATGGTTGTGAGGAATTACTGATCATTTTGTGGTGGAATGGATACTTATGTGCATGACATTTGTTGTTCCTGAGTTTATGTTTTAAGGCTATAAAACATACCGTCAAGGCATCCATAAATGATTTAAAGAAATGATTTGAGAATAAAGAATCAAAGAAAGATCAGAGCAGATTCAGTTTCTCAACTGTCTCTGTCTTGCTTCTTGTTGTTCTTGGATGCTAATGTCTCGCTCAATAGAAGCCCATGATCTTTCTAACTCAACCCGATTAGTTGTTGTTTGTAAAATAGTATTGAATAAACTTAGGGCAATACTAGTTTGATCATGAAGGCTCGGTTCTACGTTGGGTTGTATGCTACTAGGGACAGTCATGGATGCTAAAAGTTTAAAGGTTTATAAAGGGATTTTGATCAGTTTGTTACTTCAGATTTCCAGAGATGATTTTAAGGAAAACAATTTTGAAATTTAAAACAGTAATGTAAACACATTCAAGGTTGTTTCCTGGTTTTGTAACAATTTCAAAAATTGTAAACAACAGATAAACACTACAGAGAAATATAAGGCTTTTATCAAGAAAGAATTTTATATTTCAATTGACGATGATGAAAGAAAAATGAGGTTTCTAACAGAGTTAAGTATTAAGGAACATAAGTTTTACAGGTCTTAAAATTACTAAAGCAATTTCAGAGGAAAGATTGTAAAACATTTAACATCCAAACCAATCTGAAATAATAAACAACAATTGTATATAACTTCAAACTGATTTACTTGTTAGAGGAAACATTATAGGAAAAATTCGACAAAGTATACTAAATAGGGAGAAGACACATAGTTACAAAGTTGCAGAATCCAAAATCTTGTTGTGATCTATATTCCGATGTATTTCAAAACTGATATTACAAAAATGGCTCTCTCCAAAATTTTTGAAGCCCTTTCTCAACCTTTCGAAACTATATTTATACATTTCATCAAAGCTTCTCGTTGGTGACTAACCAACTCCCTAATATTATGGTTACATAAAATAATGTCAACCGTTTACAATTTCTCTTAAATTTTTAATAATAAAAACATTTAAAAAAAAGGGTTTTAAGCTTGCGTTGACGAACTTCCTTTCTCTGCTTCAATGCACTGAACACATTTTTCCAAAAAATTTACTAAGATCCTGGGAGCCTCGGGTATCTTGTTTTCTTCAAATGATAAAAATCTTTTCTGTAATTCGGGCAACCTACTTTCTATCATTCTTTCTGTGAATTTAACAGTTTTCAACCTTAAACTTGAAGTCACCATCCACTTATTGATCTCTGTGATGTTGATTAATTTGATTTTTGAAATCTTTGCTTTCTTTCCCTCCAATTCTTTTCTAAACTTCAGCTGGTTCTTGGCAATATTGATTTCACCTAACAATCCAGAACAACCCTCTATTCCGATATTCAATGAATCTCTTTCAAAGAGATTGAAGATTCCTTGGCAATCTTCATTAACTTCTCTTGTGATTCGTTTATATTTAGCTAGTTTTGTTTCCCAAACTTTTATCATTATGTCTTCTTTAACTTGTTTAGAAATAGATAATTTCTGAGTCTTTCCAATTTCTTCTTTTAATGAGGAAGCCACTACTTTCTGAAAAGTAGTCCTTGTTTCTTTTGCCTCCCATTCTTTCTGGAACACATTCTCCAAAGATTTATTTGATTCCTGAAAATAATTCTGGATTACTTCCAGATTCGAGAACACCTTCTGTTGTTCCTCCTCAATTCTTACATATATCTCCGATGCCTGTGTCCTGAAATTTTCAATTTCAACTACCTGGTTAAAAATAGAAATAATCTTGTCTTGCAAATTTTTATTTTCTTCTCCCATCTTTCGAACCTGTTCTTGAGTGACCTGTATTAAGTGTTTTGCCTCATCCAAGTCTTTATTCAATTTTTGGATTTCTTGCATATCCTTAAGTCTAGCTTGTTCTAGACCCTTCTGTATTCCCCAACTAATATTTCTTTCATTTTCCTTCAGTTTGTCTTGCAACTGGATTATTTCTTGATCCTTTTGTTCAAGCATAGTTGTTAAATTTCCCACAGAATATATATTAGTTGATGCTATAGCACCCATTTTTCCTGCTAATTCTGTAGCGAACTCTCCATCCTTGAGTTTCTTTCCATCTATGATAACTCTATGCTTCTTAATCGATCCTTCTCCTCTAGGATGAATTTCCTGTTTTAAGACAGCTCTTCGTTTTTTGCTGAAAAAGTAATCTGATGAGGGGATTTCATCTCTTGAAATTGTCTCTAGATCACTAACATATAGAACTCCTTCATGGGGGGTTCCGAAAGTAGAATGTAATGGAGTTAAGGAGGTGATAGGACTACCAAGTTCTTTTGAATATTTTCTGCCTATCTTTTTTGGAACATTCTTCGTAATTTCTAGAATTTTTTTTGGTTCTTTTCCCTTATCCATTCCCGGTTCTTTTTTTTGAGAGCCCTCCACATCTTGGGAAGGTATCTCAGTATTCTTCAACTTATCTTTTTCATTTTCTTTACTCCGAGTATCAGTTTCAAAACCTGGAGGGGTTTCTTCCTATTCTGGCCATGGGGTCGACATTTCACCCTGTAAAATCTTAGGCAGGCAGCTTTGCCTATGGCTTTGGAAAGATGAAAACCCAGCCTGTGAGTCAGGTGGCAAGGCCTGGACTTTGTTCATCACTTCTGCATAAGACTTAACATCTTTAAAAATATCATCATAAACATAAACTTCATGTTCGTATGCCTTTAAATTACAGTGTATGTAATGCCTACTTATTATTTGGTAGGGGTCATATTTTCTGTGTTCAATATTTACTAGCTTCACTTCTTCCAATGACTTGGCCTCTACCTTAGAATGGCCCAAATTCGATAAAGGAAATTTCCCGACATGAACAGGGAAAGATGGCCATGTTTTTTTCTGAAGTGCTTTCAATTCCAACCCAATACTACCCTTAGCTAACTGATGAGCTACTTCTCTGCATACCAGTCTGTCTGGTAAGAATTTCGGGAGTGCGTGGGGGGGAATGAAACAGCCATAAACCCTAATATAGGAAATATTTTCTTCAATAAACCATTCGGTGACTGATTTAAGACTTTCTATGACTACATCAGAAATGCGAGGGAATTTGCATCCAAAAAATAATTTGTGCATAGGAATAATGACAAAGTGATAAACATCGTAAAAAACATCTTTAGCTTTTTCCTCCCAAAGGGCTAAGTAGTATTTATGAACAGGCTCTGGGCAGGAAACATTCCAACTCCAATTCATTAATGGAAAGGGAGTCATAAAACAGATCGCATCCATAATATATGCAGACATATAAAAAGACATTGGTTGGCCCTTTGACTTCACTTCTTTGTAGTTTAAAATTTCTTGTGTTAGGTTATCTGACAAAATTTTATGCCAGTTAAAACTACGTCCTTCTAAAACTTCCTCTAAGAAGGGTACCCAGTCTGCATGAAAGTGACAGGGATCTTTTCTCCCAAAAAGTCTGCATAACATCATGGCTACATAAACCATATATTCATTTAAAGAAGCTATAGCATAAATCCCATGAGAATCATCCCTAAAATTTGCTTCAGACCTTTCCCATCCTTTAATCATGTCGGGGTATGTCTGTTCTACCTCAATACATTCCTTTTTCTGAAACTTGGCTAGAAATTCAGCATTAAATGTGTGTTTATAATTCGACGAGAGTTTATACATTACTTGAATGTGCTCAGGCCTGAATGAGCCGACGATAGCTCCTTTCTCGTTCTGAATGCTTCTTGTTGGGATATCTACCTTATCCAGAGCCCAGCCGATCATATCACTATATGCCACCAGCCTCAGACACGGAGCAACCTTGTGAAGCTCAGACTCAGCAATGTCCCAGAGATGATTTTCTGAATCAGGGTCTGCATATTTTAGCTCATCCTCCAGCAATTCAGAAATTCTAGTCCATGATTTGATGGAGTGTATGGCGTGTGGAGTAGTATCAGAGATAATATCACCATCCTGTTGGTCTTCATTTTTATTCGGCGCTTTTTTAGGTGCCATAGCTCTGCGTTTGACTTGAAAACCGATCACAGAGAGTGGATGAATAAGCTCATCTTTGAAAATAAAAATACAGACGTTCGAATGTTTATTTTGAATATATCTTAAAAATAATGGGAATTGTACATCTATCACAAAATTAAAGCTCTTAATGCAGAAGATTTTTTTGGAGATATGCATTTAATATCCATACTTAGGCACTCTCGGCTTTTCAAATAAAACAATAAACTTGCTTAATCGGAAAACGAAGCATTAATGAACACTTACAAAAAGATTACCTTTAAACCTGTTTTAGAAAGAAGATTTATTAGTGTTAATTATAGATTAAAACTGAAAACATGAATTTTCAGGGTTTCGACAATCTTGATGTCGAAATATATGTCATCGGGAAAGCTCGATCACCGAAACTGCGAAATCGTGAAATAACGATGTTTTATTTAATATTTAAATGTTTTTAGTATGTTGATTAATCGAGATTCGACCCTTTTGGGATTTCGTTAATCGGAATTCCGGACATCGGGATTTCGAGAAACCTAATGACATGAGACGTGCTCTCACAGAATCGTGAATCCCGAAATCGTGAAATCGCGATGGCCTGTTTCTTTTAAACATAGGATTTAACTTATCCTGAATAATCATGATTANTCTTGAAATTGTCTCTAGATCACTAACATATAGAACTCCTTCATGGGGGGTTCCGAAAGTAGAATGTAATGGAGTTAAGGAGGTGATAGGACTACCAAGTTCTTTTGAATATTTTCTGCCTATCTTTTTTGGAACATTCTTCGTAATTTCTAGAATTTTTTTTGGTTCTTTTCCCTTATCCATTCCCGGTTCTTTTTTTTGAGAGCCCTCCACATCTTGGGAAGGTATCTCAGTATTCTTCAACTTATCTTTTTCATTTTCTTTACTCCGAGTATCAGTTTCAAAACCTGGAGGGGTTTCTTCCTATTCTGGCCATGGGGTCGACATTTCACCCTGTAAAATCTTAGGCAGGCAGCTTTGCCTATGGCTTTGGAAAGATGAAAACCCAGCCTGTGAGTCAGGTGGCAAGGCCTGGACTTTGTTCATCACTTCTGCATAAGACTTAACATCTTTAAAAATATCATCATAAACATAAACTTCATGTTCGTATGCCTTTAAATTACAGTGTATGTAATGCCTACTTATTATTTGGTAGGGGTCATATTTTCTGTGTTCAATATTTACTAGCTTCACTTCTTCCAATGACTTGGCCTCTACCTTAGAATGGCCCAAATTCGATAAAGGAAATTTCCCGACATGAACAGGGAAAGATGGCCATGCTTTTTTCTGAAGTGCTTTCAATTCCAACCCAATACCACCCTTAGCTAACTGGTGAGCTACTTCTCTGCATACCAGTCTGTCTGGTAAGAATTTCGAGAGTGCGTGGGGGGGAATGAAACAACCATAAACCCTAATATAGGAAATATTTTCTTCAATAAACCATTCAGTGACTGATTTAAGACTTTCTATGACTACATCAGAAATGCGAGGGAATTCGCATCCAAAAAATAATTTGTGCATAGGAATAATGACAAAGTGATAAACATCGTAAAAAACATCTTTAGCTTTTTCCTCCCAAAGGGCTAAGTAGTATTTATGAATAGGCTCTGGGCAGGAAACATTCCAACTCCAATTCATTAATGGAAAGGGAGTCATAAAACAAATCGCATCCATAATATATGCAGACATATAAAAAGACACTGGTTGGCCCTTTGACTTCACTGCTTTGTAGTTTAAAATTTCTTGTGTTAGGTTATCTGACAAAATTTTATGCCAGTTAAAACTACGTCCTTCTAAAACTTCCTCTAAAAAGGGTACCCAGTCTGCATGAAAGTGACAGGGATCTTTTCTCCCAAAAAGTTTGCATAACATCATGGCTACATAAACCATATATTCATTTAAAGAAGCTATAGCATAAATCCCATGAGAATCATCCCTAAACTTTGCTTCAGACCTTTCCCATCCTTTAATCATGTCGGGGTATGTCTGTTCTACCTAAATACATTCCTTTTTCTGAAACTTGGCTAGAAATTCAGCATTAAAGGTGTGTTTATAATTCGACGAGAGTTTATACATTACTTGAATGTGCTCAGGCCTGAATGAGCCGACGATAGCTCCTTGCTCATTCTGAATGCTTCTTGTTGGGATATCTACCTTATCCAGAGCCCAGCCGATCATATCAGTATGTGCCACCAGCCTCAAACACGGAGCAACCTTGTGAAGCTCAGACTCAGCAATGTCCCGGAGATGATTTTCTGAATCAGGGTCTGCATATTTTAGCTCATCCTCCAGCAATTCAGAAATTCCAGTCCATGATTTGATGGAGTGTATGGCGTGTGGAGTAGTATCAGAGATAATATCACCATCCTGTTGGTATTCATTTTTCTTCGGCACTTTTTTAGGTGCCATAGCTCTGCGTTTGACTTGAAAACCGATCACAGAGAGTGGATGAATAAGCTCAGCTTTGAAAATAATAATACAGAAGTTCGAATGTTTATTTTGAATATATCTTAAAAATAATGGGAATTGTACATCTGTCACAAAATTAAATCTCTTAATGCAGCAGATTTTTTTGGAGATATGCATTTGATATCCGTACTTAGGCACTCTCGGCTTTTCAAATAAAACAAGAAACTTGCTTAATCGGAAAACGAAGCATTAATGAACACTTACAAAAAGATTACCTTTAAACCTGTTTTAGAAAGAAGATTTATTAGTGTTAATTATAGATTAAAACTGAAAACATGAATTTTCAGGGTTTCGACAATCTTGATGTCGAAATATATGTCATCGGGAAAGCTCGATCACCGAAACTGCGAAATCGTGAAATAACGATGTTTTATTTAATATTTAAATGTTTTTAGTATGTTGATTAATCGAGATTCGACCCTTTTGGGATTTCGTTAATCGGAATTCCGGACATCGGGATTTCGAGAAACCTAATGACATGAGACGTGCTCTCACAGAATCGTGAATCCCGAAATCGTGAAATCGCGATGGCCTGTTTCTTTTAAACATAGGATTTAACTTATCCTGAATAATCATGATTAGGGCCAAAACATCATTAGTTTAGTTTTAACGTGAATTATGAATCGGTATTTTGAAAATCGGAATTTCGGGAAATATGATGACAAGAGACGCGCTCTTATAGAATCGTGAATCCCGAAATCGCGATGGAATTATTTAACTCTTAATCTTTCTTAGAAGAGATTAGATTAATCCATGTTTTTACTTAAAAATTAAATGCATTGTGAAATCGGGGATCGGGGTTTCGTGATTCAATTTGCATCAATCATCTGTTTGCAAAAAACCTCGAATCCCGATTTCTTTAACGTTTAATTTAAGAAATCGCAAATTTTTAAAATTACAACTCATTTTAAATAATTTTTTCAAAGGGCGCTGGAA
>JZKD02S0904522.1:0-14000 GCA_000966675.3 Picea glauca
TCTGAGATTCTCCTAGAGTTTAGCACTTGTGGTTAGCAGAGGTTGGTTCCCATCAGAGGCAGTTATATGATCGAAACATGGTTATTTTGTTCATAGGTAGAGTTAGCTTAGCTTCACGTGCATTTGAGAGAGATAACTACATTCAACAAGTGTTCCTACTTTTTAGGAGACACGGTTTGAGTGGGCCTCTTGATAGTTTGGAGAAGTTCTGAGCATACAGGGTTGGTCCTTGCATGATTCTAGGCTCGATGACACTTTTTCGGGCGACATGCAAAAATTTTATATTTTTAGCAGGTTTGGCTCTAGGCCCCAGACTCAGATTTTGAGCATGCATTATGGATCCGTGAGACATTTTGAGTCTCTTGGACATTTTTCGGGATGATTTGTCACAAATTTGTATTTTTAGCAGGTTGAGCACCAGGGCTCGCATGTCGATTCTGGTTGTGGATTCGAATTCCTTGCGGAAAATCAAATCCAATGAGTATAATATCATGCACATGCGAGGACTTTCTATTTTTAGTAGTGTCTATTTTTAGCAGTAGACAGATGATGGTGGTCTCCTAGTCATTCTAAGCATTTGTGGAGAGTTTGGGTCAATTTCGACAAGTTTCAAATATTTGGGACTGGATGGCTATTTTTGGAAATTTCGATTTTTAGCAGTCATCAACATTTCTAGCAGTGACAAGTGGCAGGCTCAGATTTCGACATGTTGTAAAGTATCAAGATGATGTGACATCTACATGGCATCATGGACCATGGGCGCATTTTCCAAGGATTATGTATTAAATGAGAATTAACTAAGCTAAAGAGGTGGTGCATGGGTGAGGTGGCATTGTCTAGAGAAAGTTTAGCTAGCTAATTTTTCTCACTCTATTCCTTTCACTTTCCATATTCTCTCTTTCCATGCAACCAGTTTCTAAAAATTCTCCCTAAATTGCTTTTAAACGCAAAATTCCTAAAATTTAGGAAATCCCTAAACAATAGGGCGAAATTCCCCAATCAAGGCTTAATTTTCTCATTAACTTTTCCTCACTCACCGTATCTTCACTTTCCATGCGTTAATTTCCCAAAATTCACCTTACATTGCTTTTAAACGCAAATTTTCTAAAATTTAGGAAAATCCCTAAAAAATAGGGCGAATTTCCCCTTGGCTAAAACTCACTCATTACTTGGCCAAATTTAGCATCTAAACATGTGTTTAATTCCTAATTTATTCCCCCATGCGTTAACTCTCCTATTCTTCATGAGTTAACTCTCTCTCCCTTCCCCATGCACTTCTCCTACTCCCTCTCCTTCTCTCATGCGCCATACTCTCTCTTATCCTTGGTAATTGTGCCTCCTCTCCTCTATATTGGATGGTCTTCATCAGTTCTTGGTCTGTTCATTGCAGCAACAACATAGTCTCTTGTTCTCATTCTTCTCTCTCTTAGTCTAGTGATTTTTCATTGAGCAAAGTGATCATTGTACCGGTTGTGGACTTGCCTATTGTGGCGCAATCAACCCTTTTGCAAGCCTATCAATAAAGGAATTAAGTGTTTGGTTTCAACCTTGTTTCTTGTCGGTATTTGTGAATTTTGCAATCTGATTTGTCATATTTTCTGAACTGTTCATTGTGATATTATTAATCTTTTGATCAGTTTTCTCCTCTATTTCTACTCTATATCTATTACGCTAATCCTCCAAGCTCTTTCCAAGTCAAAAAAAAAATTCCCAAGTGTTTTGGATAGATTTAGCACATTGTCCAAGACATAACAGCGACTATTCTTAGGGTTTTTACACACAAAAATCATACTTAAAAACAATAGCAAGGCACTTCAGTGTGCCTAGGGACTCCCCCTTGAGGCTAGCAAGCACTAGCCCAAACAGAGAGGGGTTTGGTCAGTGACAATTTGAGCCATTACTCCTTCAATTAGCCAAGTTTTTACCGCTATCATAACAGATTTATCAGCTTAGATTGGAGGGTAGAAATTCGTGCTAACAAATTGGCACCATTGTCGAGAACTGTCAGCCTTGGTAACGACATCGGTGAGTTTTTATTTTAATTGCTATATTTTATTTAACTCGCCCGGTGACTCCAAAGGATACAAGGGTGACTTCACAGGGTAACTTACGTAGATCTCCTTGTTTTGATTCCCTCATAAGGTCTAGTTCTAAGTCTGAGCAAACCCTCGATACCTTTCCCGGAACAAGACTTTTCTTTCACGAAGAACTCCTCTCGAAGTTGGTAAGCATATAGACTTCTTTGGTACGTTTTTTTCAACGAGCACTATGGTGAGTGTATATTTGACATCTTCATCTCTCGTTTTATTTCCATCTCGAGCTAGTAGGGTAGCAGATGTGTTTTTTTTTTATCCGAGACTAACAATATGGATGCAGCTATGAGACCACCAGTAAGGTGGAGATTTTTTGTCTTTGACCCACTAAGTTTTGTTGCATTCCCAGATTATCCTCATGACTTACCTGCACATAAATGGCTTAAACGCATACATTTGTTTGCAAGGAGGTTGGGAGAATCAGTTGAGGGTCACTTGGCTAAATTTTTACAAGTGGTGGGCGATATTTATGTGGAACATGAGGATGTGGTGATGAGAATATTTGTGTCGACTCTCGTGGGGGAGACACACGAATGGTACAAATCCCTTCATGATGTTTCCAATGATCGATGGGATTCCTCCCAGGAAAAATTCACTGAGAGAACAGGGCATGTGCTCATAACCTCCTTCACTTTTTCGAATGTCTGTTGTGACTCCTCTGTCCAATGAAAAGCACCCTTCTTGGTCAAGTCTGTGAGTGGTGCTCCCAACTGTGAAAAACCCTTGACGAACCGCCTGTAGTAACTGCATAACCCAAAGAATCCTCTCATCTCAGTGAGGTTCTTGGGCATTGGCCAATCCAAAATGGCCCTGATCTTTTCCTAATGAACCTGTACTCCCTGCCCACTGATGATATGCCCCAAGTACAGTAGTTCTCTCATGCCAAATTCACATTTGGATTCCTTGGCATATAATGACTGTGCCTACATAATATCCAAGACCTCCCCCAAATGTGCTAGATGCTCATCCCATGTCTTGTTGTAGATCAATATCTCGTCGAAGAATACCAAGAGGTACTTTCTCAACTATCCTCTAAAAATGTGATTCATGCAAGACTGGAAAGTGGCTGGTGCGTTGGTCAATCCAAACGGCATGACCAAGAACTCAAAGTGTCTGAAATGGCACCGGAATGCTGTCTTCTCAATGTCCTACTCCCTGATGTTGATCTGATGGTATCCTGAGCGTAGATCAATCTTAGTGAAGAAGACTGCCCCATGTAACTCATCCATCAACTCATCTATGCGTGGAATGGGGTATTGATTCTTAATCGTTTTCTTGTTGAGCGCTCTGTAATCGATACACATCCGTAACGTGCCATCCTTCTTTAGTACCAAAATGACTGAAGCTGCAAAAGGACTCATGTTGGGCCTGATGTGCCCCATAGCGAGCAATTCTTTGATTGCTTTCTCAATCTCGTCCTTGAATTTCTTGGGGTGCCTATAGGGTGTTGTAATCACCAGTGTAGCCCCTGCCTCTAACTCAATCATGTGCTCAAAACCCCTATCGAGCGGTCTCCCTGGTGGTATCGACTCAAATACTGGCTCATACTGACCCAAAAGCTCTATGATCTATGGATGGTAATGCTCCCTACCCTCGGAATCCTTCTGGGTGGTGATCAAACACTTTGCTGCGTAAGCCACATCATCGTAATGAAGGATCTGCTCCATCCTATTTGTCGATACTGCTCGAGGTGCTCCTGTAGACATGCCTCTCAACACAACTCTCGATCCACTGGCATCTCTGAAGCTCATGGTCAACGTCTGATAGTTGAACCCAATCTCCCCCAATGAATATAGCCACTGTACCCCTAACACGGCATCAGTATCTGATAGGTCAACTACATAGAAGGTGTTTGTCAAGGTGTAGTTGCCTAGTTTGACCTCTAGGTTGGGGATCATGTCCAAACATGTCATTGTGTATCCATCAGCCACTGCCACATGGAATCCCTCAAACTCCTCCATGTATAACACCCTCCTGGCTACTAAGGACGCATCTATGAAGTTGTGGGTGGCCCCACCATCAACTAAAGTTGTCATGCGTTGCCCCTGTACAAGGCCCTTGAGCTTGAGAGTGTTGGACCTGGGTACTCTTGAAAGGGTGGCTATGGTTCCCCCTTTCACCTCTCTACAAGGTTTTTCCTCCTCTTTGGGTTGTGCCCTTGTCGATATCTGAGGTTTCTTCGGCTATTGCTCTGGCTCATGAGTGGTCTCGGTCTCTGAATCACTGTCTGTCGGTGCCTCAATATCCTCATCCTCCTCCTCGCTACCTGATTCCACTTCAATGTAGTGGATCTGTCCCTTTCCCATGCATCTATGCCCTGGGACCCAAGGATCTCTGCAAGAGAAGCCAAGCTTCTTCCTCATCAACTCTCGTCTCGTATCATCATCCAAATAGGGCTTGCCCTTCCATTCCCTTTGTGGATTCTTCTAATCCTTGTCTCTCTGTGGTACAAAGGGTTTGGTAAAGGGTTTAGATTTTGGCACGGAGTCCGCCAAATCTCTAGTGCGTCAGATGGCATCCTGCAAGGTGTGAGGTCGATATGCCTTCACCCATCCTCTCAAGGGTTCTATGAGCCCTTCTATAAATAACATGATCAATCGAGGCTCGGATATATCTGTCACTGCCACTGCTACCCTCTGAAACTCTGAGATGAATGTCTTTGTTGTGCCAGTTTGTCTCAACTGGGCTAGATCTCTTAAATGGATCTCTGGATCCCTCCTGTCAAATCTATCCATGAGTCTCTCTGTGAACTCTCTATAGGAGGTGATGCAACTGTGGCCCAGTGTCACCAATCCATGATACCACCACTCGTGTGCCTCACCCTCCAAGTGTAAGGTAGTGAAACTGATGGCTTCTAATTCGGTCATCTGGTTGAGCTTGTAGTAGGTGTCTAGCTTCTGTACCCAAGCTCTAGCGGTGCATTTGGACGATCCGTCAAAAGAAGGTATGGTGAGTTTACCAACTTTTCGGATGAAATCAATGTTATGCCCCTGCTACTGTTGTTGTTGTTACCCTCCCCTCTGTGGCTCTCTGGGGCGGTTCCTGAGTCTGAGTCCACAATACTCGACTAAGGTCATATCCTGATGGAAGTCACGGCCCAATGCTGCATACTCCTTCCGATACTCTGCAATGTCCTTTGCATGAGTGGGTGGTCTCTGTGCTATCGGCATTTATGCTGCTGTCGGGGGTGCCCTCTGGAAACTGGGAAACAACGGTCAGGAAACCCTACTCGCAGAAGTATATGTGCAAGTGGGTGACTGGGGTCTACTGCCTACCCCTGAGTTCCCCTGTACTGCATGTGGGGCTTGGGTGCCCGAAATATCCACCATAGCCAATCTATCAGCCACCTAAGCCAAGGACTGTGACATGGTCCGCTGACTAGCTAACATATCACCAATAACCTGCATGAAGGTTGCCTCTGGTTCCATGGGGGACTCACCACTGCCCTCTGGTCACTCATATCTATCACCTAGTATCCTCTCTGCTTCGCGCTCGGCCTCGCACTCTGCTCTTCTCTCTGCTTCTCTGTGTGCCTCTTCCTCTTCCTCTGAACTAGGAGGGAAAGGAGGAAAGTTAGGCCTAGGCCTTCTTTCCTTGCGCCTGTTGTAAGTGACATATTTGTCACCTACGTGCTCACGGCCATCTGGTTCTTCTGCTGTACTCATTGTCTTTAGTCACAGGCTGGCAGGACTAAAGCTCTGATACAAATATCCCTGATCCCGCTGATCAAGATATTTGCTACTGATCTAATGTTCTGTCTCGCAGATCTGATACACTAGGGGTTTATGGATGCATTTTATCTTCAGATCTAATACTCTGGGGGTTTTTTGATGCGTTTCAGTTGTGTGTTTGAGATGTTTATGGTTATTGCATGTGCATGTTGTATATTTATGGTTTAAACAGTATATAGAGGATGCATGCGGAAATAAGGAACATCAACTACCCAATAATATGTATTATGTGACTCAAGCATGGAAATACAATAACATACTAGAAATATAGAGTATAGTCGTCAGTTAGATCTCATGGATCATCACTGGAATACAAGCAAATAGCATAAAAATACCCGTGATCAGAAGATGAAGGCAGATCTGATGCATGCACGGATAGATCGACAAAATAGGCAATTCCGGAGAAGTACGATAACCGCTACAAGCTGGAAAACTCGTCCGAAAGGTTAGACCCATCGAAATGAGCTAGAAACTATCCCAATAGAAGCGCCCTGGCCTCTAGACTAAAATGAATGAGTGTCGGATGTCAGATCTGGTCTCTGACGCACTGGATCTCAACCCCTGGGGGGTTTGCGCACCTCCTGGGACACTGGATGCGCCCCAAATGATTCCACCAACGAAATCAACTACTATAGGACTCAAAACAATCGTCTCACCAAATGCGGAACTGGGTTGGGAGGGTTTCCCCGAATCTGCTCTAATGCTCCATCTGCAACCTCAAATGTCCTGCCGGAAGAGCTTGCCCTAAATGGATGGATGATGTGCCCTCCAAGATTCCACCATCAGAATCTGATGTAAAGTGGCTCAATCTAAGCGCCCTGGCTGGATCTCAACTTGGTCGGAAAGAAAATGCAATCTGAACTCAGACCTCGTGCAGCGCCACAAACCCTCAATCTGACTTGCGCCCTCACTGGTTGAGTTGCACACACTGCAACTGGATTCTCCTGAATAGCACGGTGAAATACCTGGATGGTATCTCTGATGGGCTAGGGTGTGTCTCTCAACACCGAAATCAATCAATGGTGGTGGTTTCCTCCAGAAATCCACAAAACAATAAAGTCGACTCTCTTCCTCCTCTAGGAATTCTCAACATCAAATCATAACAATGCATAATGAGGAATTAGGTCAAATTCCTCCCTTTATACCATTCCCAATCTAACTCACCATTGACCTCACTTAAGCTAGGCGTTTTTCCTTCTAAGGTGAATAATTAATTAATTAAGTCCCCCTTTAGCACCTTTTCATTCTAATTCTTCGTTGACTTAGGTTTAAGTGACTTTCCCTAAGTTTTTTGGTTTAATTCATCGTTTAGCCATCAATACACCCTTATTTCTCCATCTTGTTCCCTGTTTGTGCCTGACTACAGTCTACGGGAACACATAGACTACTAAGTCACTCCCTGCTGGTCCACTCTTGGGAACGAGACATCACACAGCTTTCCCCTCATTCCAAGTCTTCCTTGGTTGTGCCTAGTATGATGTGAGTAGTTAGATCTTTCTAGTTAAATAGAAAGTGTTGTAAAATTCCTATTACAACTATCAGATTAATTAAGATTAGTTTGATATGATAAACTTTCATATTTGCAATCAGAATTATCTTTGCAATTAATTTGTAGCTTTACTATGGCAGATTCAGTATAATTTATGCATTCATGCAAATGGACTGCCTATTATATCATGCAGCACTTATTCTACATTATTTCACACAACCTTTATAAAAGATCGCACCTTTTTAACAAGGTTTTACATTGTTCACTGTCTAGTCAAGGAAGAAGGATATCTTTATATAAATCTATTTTCTTTAATTACTATGTAGTGTTACTAGATATCAAGTATATTAAGTAAGAATAATGCAAAAGAACTTGAACAACTTGAATGCTACAATAAATAAAGGTGAGAAACATATAAATTTTGGCGAAATATCTTACTCTTTCAAGCCTTCAGGATAGTGTCTTGCAGAAGTCTTGAACGGAGGCCTAATATCATCTAGAGAATAGGCTTTTACAATATCTTTATCTGACATGGAATCAAATGGTTGGCATCCTTCAATCATCTGAAGAAGTACACCAAGAACAATATGAACTTTGCATTTATAATGAAATGAAATAAGAAAACAACTTATGTTGAAACATTATAGTTTTTAGGCTTACAACAAGAAACTATTAATCAACTACAAGGCAATGACTTCTAACATGTCTATATATAACTAGATGAAAAGAGAATGATTCAAACTACAAAAATTAGAATATTAATAGTCAACCCCTCTAACTCCATTATAAAACAATGTCGTGTTTATTATGATTCACCATCCCTTAAACTTGAGCCTAAGATGTGCTTAAAGGTGCTTTACATTGAAATCAACAAAGATGTGTATTGACAAAACAAGAACAAATTGCAAAACTCCAAAACATAAAAGGAATTCAACAATAGAGATTGTTATCACCTTCCCAGTTCCTTGTACATAATATCATTAGAAGAAAATGCTGCAGAGACTAGTTGGACATTTCTAGAAGATTCAAGTGCTTTCTTGAGGAGCATAAGTACTCCTATATTCAAGTTGAATAAATCTGTGTATTTGGGTAAGGTTTAGGTTCATCGTTAAGTCTAGTCTTGCCACATGCATCAAGATTAAGGGAGGCGTGTACTGGTTTCTTAATCAGTAAGCAAGGAGCATTAATCTTCCTGTGGATGATATATAAGCACATGCAAGATAGCTTGCTTCTGAAGCTGACTTTGCTTGCAAGAAAAGTAACTTTTTGAAGACCTATTTATAACACTCCAACAAAGCACAAAAGCTTCTTCAAGAATAGCACTCTCTAGGAGAGATAAATCAACAGCATATGTGGATAGCTCAACAAGTCAAAAGCACATCAAATTTAGCATAAAGAAATCATGAAGGAGAGCACATCACTTGAGGGAAAAATCAGCTAGAGCTGAGCATTATTTTTAGGACCTAGGAAGAAAACCAAATCAGCAAGTTGGACACACCACATGCACCCATATTTAGCCAAGGATTAGCTCTATCTTAAGCATTGTTGAAAAATTCAGAATCAGCAAAAAATCAGTGAGGGTGTGGAATACAACTTCTTAGCAACACTGGCAAAAAAACGGCAAACTACGGCAAGCATTAAAAAAATACAAAATAAATTTATTTTTTTCAATTTTTTAAACATATAAACCAACAACAATATCAAATAAACACATTGGCACATAAATATGGGAAAAACATTGATACATATGATGTAGTGGATGCCAAATCAAAAATGATACATCAAAGTCAATACTGAACACTGAACCCTGATAGTTGTCCAATCAAGGACTCAAAAGTGGGCAATATAAATGCATCTCATCATCATGAGTCAAAAACATGGTGTACCACTTGGCATTTGTATAGGATGGTTGAGAGGAGAGAAGTCCAAGTAGGTGTTAGTCAACATTGCATTAATTGGAAAAGTTTGTCCTCTTAGCTATGTTCATAAGCCCTTAGTGATTCTCAAGGATTACATTGGAAGTATATGAGCCACACCATGAATACAAACACAAAGCAGTTGCAACCTAAACCCTAGATCCACGAGGATAAATGTATACATATATGCTATTGTTTTGGTGTCTTCCTATTGAATAGTAGTGTGGAAAAAGGTGAAGGTGGTGACTAGTTAAAGTGTGCAAGACAATAATCAAAGTTAAGTCTCTAAGGTTTTCTTTGACATAGATGATGTTTTAGAATATATCCATGATTTGATATTTTACTAATTCAATAATTTTAATCCTACCCTCCAATCAAAATTTAAATCCTCATTGTACCAAATGCTGCGCATACATATAGAAGAAATGTCATTTTTTGCTAGTCATATTGCTTCAACATAAAACTGTTATTGAGATAGATTTACGGAGATGGGCATCCATTTTGATTAGTTCAATGTTTCGGACCAACCACTGTGGTCCAACATCAAGAATGAATTGGTGAAGAGAAAACCCACGCAAAAGACCTTCTCTATGATTTCCAACTCCCATTTCCTTATGAATGGATTTTGAGAAACTACATACCTAGCTTCTTCAAGACTTTATAAGATTATAGTGATAAACAAGATAGCTCATAAATGTTATTTTACTTGCTCATTCAATTGAATCCACCTTATAGACAGTCATAGTGTCACATTGTTGCACCAGCTATTTGGAATAAAGATAAGTAAAATAATATACAAGTTTGAGAAAAAATTGTTAACATTTGAAAGACTCCATGACTTGAAATACACATATGACTGTTAGATTTCCTTATTTTCAGAGCAGTAGAGTTACCAGTGTTCTTAGTTCTTCTTTTATTAACAGTTATATCATATATTGAAATATAAGCAGCATAAACAAGAACAAGGGACACAAGAGTTTATCCTAGTAAAACCCAAAATGGGGAAAAAAAWCCATCCAACCTTTCTTAGATAGATTTSGTCCAAAATAATCCAACCATGAACCAGCTCTTAAGAGCAAACAGATAATGAAGAAACCCTAGCACAAGGCTAGCGCAMAAACTAGTGCTAGCAAACTAACCAGCTGCAGCARCACCACCWTACAAGAGTAGCGCACCTCTTCCCAAAGATAACGCACAAGAGAAAGTCACCACCAAGAATAACCAAGAACCTCAGATGCCTCAGTACTGTGTCTTCTTTCTTRCCTCAGACTTGCACATCCTTCTTCAGTGAGAGAGTGAGTGAGTGTGTGTACAAATGAACAAGACGTCTTCTCTATTTATAGTCTTCACGTCACTTTAGTTGGGCCGACTTCTTCTCTAGAGATTCTAATTTTACTTTATTCTTTTCCTGTGGGCTGACTTCTCTTCTGGGTGTTCTTCCATTGTTCAATGGTTTTCTTTGGAGTTCTGGAATCTTCTTCTCTTCTAAGAAAAGTTGTCTAGGAGGAAAATACCTCTCGCAACTACCAAAACATCAACACTCCCTCTTAGCTAGGGAGTTATCTTTCCATGATGTCTTCATCTAGTAGTCCACTGACTACTCTGCAATCAACTAGTAGCACACAGCTACTACCATGCCATCGGTAGCTCAAATCATCTGCCACGGTCCTTATGACTATGCTGCAAACAACCAGTAGCACACAGCTACTGTCATAGTAGTACACAACTACTGCCATAGTCTCACAACTATGTAGCAATCAACTAGTAGCACACAGCTACTAGCATGTTGTCCAGTAGTACACAGCTATTGCCATAGTCCCGTGACTACGTAGCAATCAACTAGTAGTACAGAGCTACTAGCATGTTGTCCAGTAGCACACAGCTATTGCCATAGTCTCACTACTATGTAGCAATCAACTAGTAGCACACAGTTACTAGCATGTTGTCCAGTAGTACACAACTACTGCCATAGTCTCACGACTATGTTGTGATGTTTCTCCTCTCCCAGTAGTCTTATTCACACCCAATCCAATGGGCAAGACTACGACCATAGCCCCAAGGCTACGCCATGGTCCAAGACCATGCTACAAGTCTCATTCACACCTAGCCACCTCACATGGCGTAGGAAAGACTTGTACTAGGATACACATTACTCCCTCAGTCACCTCACATGACTGATCTGAGAAACCCTTGGCCAAAGGAGAAGCCTGCTGAAGGAGAAACACCACACCTCCCTCTCAATAAGGGTGGACATTCTGCATCACGCCAAGCTTGTCTCTGAAGTACTCATACTTGACTCTAGACAGAGGCTTGGTGAGAATGTCCGCTATCTGCTCATCTGTGGATCTGTACCGGAGCTCCACAACTCCTCTTTGCACCATGTCTCAGATGTAGTGGTATTTGATCTCTATATGCTTTGACTTGTCATGAAAGACAAGATTCTCTGAAAGCTTCACGCAACTTTGATTATCACAGTGTACCAAGGTTGGTTCCAACTCTAGAGCAAATAACCCTACAAGCAACTTCTAAAGCCACACTACTTCACGGCTTGCAACACTGGCTGCAATATACTCTACCTCTGCTATATTGAGTGCCACTGACGTCTGCTTCCTGCTTAACCATGAGATCATGCCTGATCCCAAACTTAAGCAACATTTGGATGTGCTTTTCCGGTCTAGTGCACTCCCTGCCCAGCCAGAGTCTATATAACCCTGCAACTTCACATATCCATCCAAGACATATCTCAATCCATATCCAACTGTACCATGTATGTACCTCAACACATGTTTTGTTGTTATCCAATGTACATGTCTAGGCTCAACCATGTACGGACTTAAGGTGTTCACTGCAAAACATGTGTCCGGCCTGGTGTTAACCAGGTAAATCAAGGATCCGATCAATTTTTTGTACATCGTTGGATCCACCAAATCTGAAGACGAATCACTCAAGAACTTCAAATTCGTCATCATAAGTGTGGCCATGGACTTGTAGTCCATCATCTCGAATCTTTGCAGGATCTCAACAGTGTATTTTCCTTGGCTAAGGAAAATCTCATCTGGCCTCTGCCACACCTCCAGTCCTAGTCCCAAGAAATAATGCATCAGACCTATATCCTTCATCTCGAACTCTGAAGTGAGCTCCCTCTTGCACCCAACTATGAGCTTCTTATCTCCTGTTAGAAACAGGTCATCCACGTATAGGACCAAGATCAATGGGTAACCATTCTCAACCTTGTAGTAAAGGTTGGGATCTGTATCACTCTTGGTAAAACCCAAGCTCATCAGATAGTTGTCTATCCTAGCATACCATGCCCTAGGTGCCTGCTTTAGTTTGTACAAATCCTTCTTCAGTTTGCACACATGGGACTCCTTCCCATGAATCACAAACCCTTGTGGTTGTTCTATGTACACTTCCTCCTCAATTACACCATTCAAGAAAGCAATCTTGACATCCATCTGGTGTAATTTCCATCCCATTGCGGAAGCAATCGCAATAATCGATCTAATAGAAGTGTACTTTGCTACTGGACCAAATGTCTCATCATAGTCTTCCCCCTCTTTCTAGGAGAACCCTCTAGCCACAAATCTCACTTTGTATTTCTCTATGTTGTCATCTACAGCATTCTTGATCTTGTAGATCCACTTGAAAGTCATCGTCGCTACCCCAGCACAGGTTGGTACTCCAACGCAGGATGGTACACTACCCCAGCGCAGGTTGGTACTCCAACGAAGGCTGGTACGCTACCCCAGCACATGCTGGTACGCTACCCCAACGCAGGTTGGTACTCCAACGCAGACTAGTATGCTACCCCAGCGCAGGATGGTACTCCAACACAGGTTGGTATGCTACCCCAGTGCAGGTTGGTATGCTACTTCAACGCAGGCTGGTATTTTAACCCCAACGCAGGTTGGTATGCTACTCCAATGCAGACTGGTACGCTACTCCAAAGTGCAGAACTTCCTATGATATATAGATCCGTGATTGACAACAAGACAATGACCTAGTGTGCAGAAGTGCAGAAGCAGTGATGATGACCATGATGAGAAGAATACCTTCTTTGCTAAGAGGGAGTGTTGAAGATTGAGTAGCTTCGGAAGATATCCTTATTGTATTTGACTAAGACAAAACCATAAAGAATATTATTATATTATATTTGTTAAGACGACCCTATTGTGCCTTTGTAAAAGTCGGCCCTATTGTTCCTTGACAAGTAAAATGAAAAATAGAAAGATAAAGTGACAGGTCGGCCCAGACCTAATTTTACGCTAGCAAACAACTATTTATAAGAAAGGCCTGCGACTCATTTGGACATGTTATCGCACAATTTGTAGTTTAGGTCAAAGGCTAAAGGATAGAGACCAAACTGGCGTAACAGAAACCTTCCCCACCCAATGTCACCTCAATGGGGAGGTTCTTTCTGTTTAGGGAGGTTAACCCAAGGGAGACGTCCCCGACAACCTGGGGTTTTGAAGAGGCTAAGGTATAAAGTCAGGTTTAAAGTTCCCTCCTCACAGGTTACCACCAAGATCAGACAATCCGGCTAATCAGCCAATAAAGAAGTGTATGCCCAAATGAAAACACCTGCCCCGAACAAGGCAACAATAAAGAATATATGCAGGCTATAACTCAATGGGTTAGTACGTCAATGACTATCTAATATCAATTAATAAGCAATGTAAAAACAATAGATATCAATGAGGTCAATGTTTTATCAATTAGCTATGGAAAAAGCATCAATTCATTAATAACTATCAAGATGATCAAGCCAACA
>JZKD02S0904544.1:54898-79682 GCA_000966675.3 Picea glauca
TATGGGCCCCCAAATTCTCTAAATTATAGAAATGAAAGACATGAACTTCAAAAGGGGGTTATGGCCTCTTACTTGACTCTCACAAAATGGAAATCTGATCACAAATGATCCACATGCTCACGTCCAACTTAGTCAATTAAAATTGAGTTTTCCTTATGGGCTCCACCACCTTTTATATGGCTCAATCACAAGGTTCCTAAAGCCCATGTGGAAGTTTATAAGCTTTGTTTTTAACGTCATTTGTACCATTTGAATCATGGTCTTTCCACTTCCAGTGATGTATGCTCTATTTATTTTCAATGAAAATCTCATTTAGGGGACATGTTCCCTCGCCAAAGTTCAAAACACAAGTATATAATGTCACTAGCTCTATTTTTTACACCATTTTCACTGTCATATTTATTATCATGAGTACTTACATGCCAAGTATTTGGTTTCATGTGTGTAGGTATTCACATAGAGCCCCCTTTTGTCTCTTCATTTCTCAAAATTGGTCCCTTTGCACCATCCCTTTAGGTATATACTTCTTCAAACTAGCATGTAGATACTCCCTTTGTATATTGTTCATATTCATATTACCACCCCCTCTAAATATTCCTTTAGGGTTTCTTCTCCAACTTCGCATGCATATTCACCTAGTTCCACATGTATTTGGTTTCTACTAGCCGATAACACTCAACCCGCATTAGTTTCACTAATTTCATCACCCCTTGCACTATCAAAACCCATGCTTATTTTCCCATAGTACTTTCATGCCAAGTATTTGGTTTCATGTGTGTAGGTATTCAGATAGAGCCCCCTTTTGTCTCTTCATTTCCCACAATTGGGCCTTTGCACCATCCCTTTAGGTATATACTTATTCAAAATAGCATGTAGATACTTCTTCTGTGTATTCTTCACATTCCTAGTACTACCCCCTCTAATATGCCTTTAGGGTTTCTTCTCTAACTTCGCATGCATCTTCACCCAGTTCCACGTGTATTTGGTTTCTACTAGACGATAACACTCCACCCTCATGGGATTCCCTAGTTTTATCACCCCTTACATTATCAAAACCCATGCTTCTTTTCCCATAGATCGGGAGTCAAAATAGTCTACATCTTAGAGAGAGAACCTCATACCTCTTTCTCTTCATCATGTTGACCCATTCACTCAAACTCTAGGTGGTTCATATTTTTTGTTTGGTTATGATGAATGGTTTGATTCACTTTCATTGGCCTCTTGTCTCCCCCAATATCACTAGACCATCTACATTTCAATTTGTGATTCATTCAATCCCTAAGGAGACCCAACCAAGGCCCCCCCTCCCTTCGTCCACTCTTACTACTCTCACCACACATAGATGAGTTATTTGATCACATCACTAGGGCATGCATATCCTTGTTTGTAATTTACCCACATTCTACACTCTTTCATTCATTAGTAATCATAAAAAGTGCATTCATTATGAGGGAATCACCAACACTTGTACAATCACATCCAATGGAATCTATTTCAAACCCCATGGTATTCCTAGTTGGCCTTGGCTAGATCAATTCACTTAGACACATGTTCTTACATGGTCCTATATGTTAGCAACACCTCACGTCTCACAGTATCCATCATTTTGATTCCATTAACATACACTTACCCTCATCCCTAGTGTGACATCCAATTAACATATCTAATTTTCCTTGTGACAGTAGATCATCTATGTGTAGTTGGTTTTTTATTGTCTCCATTGTCAACCATCATTTATTCTCCACCCAAGAGAAGTATTGAGTCACATCATCATTAATCACCTCATTCACAATTTTCAAAATCACTCCCATTTCAGTTTGGTACATGGTTTATACACAGTTGATTTTAACGGACAACCTATCCTATGCAGTCATGCCTTCATTCATGTCGACACCAACTCATTTTTTACCATAATTTTGTTGTGTATTGGTTCCCATTTTCATAAGTAATGGTCAAATCTTGATGGGAAAAAGAGATTCATCATTTCTCTTTAATTTTGTTGGCCCCATAAGGTTCCTTTTCATCTCATTTACACATCAAATTGGATGGTACATTGCGATATTTTCATCTTCCAACTCCAGTCAAAGACCCCTAGGCTTGATTGGATATCAATTCCTTCAAGCATGAGCACTTCTCACAATTTATCCCCTTAGGTTAGAGGAGTCGTCTCATCAAATCATTTATTTAACATTACCAATGCCCCTGAGTGAAATGCATATGTCTACATCATAGATTTTCCAGCTACAACATTAGGTACTCCCTTCTACATAGTTCAACATGTTCAGACATTCAAGAGAAAAAACATGCATGTTTGTTATTGTAATGTATTTTGATAATTCCATGAGCATGAGAAACACCCACCTTACTTGTATAAATAGATTATTTTCACAAGGATGTTTGGTTATTTTTAGGTGGGTTTCATCACTTATCCATGGGTTGTCCTTTGTACTTGGTCATGGTTCTCTCTCTCTACAATGTGTTATAGGTTACAATCATATGGGACAAAAATAAATTATGTATTTTAGTTATATGGTAGCTCCTAACCTCATACACTAAGGGGGAGTTGTTATCACCTAAATTTTTCTCATAGGGACATTCAAGTGATCACTAGAAAACATCACAAGTGGATAGGAACATAGCACAACAAGGCTATCCCATGGCTATTGAATAACACCCCAAAAGAAGAAGAAAAAATTTTATAAAAGTGGGTTTTATTCACTTTCAGGGCTTGTGTATACTAACTTGTGTGCAACTTGTATAGAATTTCATTTGAAAACCAGGAAATTCTACTCACATACTAGAATTCAAATAATTCATCACAATTAAAGAGATAAGCCTACCTCAATAACTTCTAGGTTGTTATACAAGAGAAATTCAAGGTCATGAGTAATACATTGGCCTCCCAAAAGTCTCCATCAAACATTGGATCCACAACTCAAATAATGTTCATTCACATTGAAACTAGTTTGCATGAAAGCTTGAGATTTTCCTATAAATAAGAGCCTTGGGATTGAATTCAAAGAGAATAAAATTTCATGGTTATGCTATCTAGATGATCTTGGAGACCCCTTGTCTTACCTTCTCAACTTTGTGATCCATATCTCCATGCTTGTTTGAACTCTTCCATTGAAGGAGTAATAACATTTATTCACACACATCATTTATGAGAGAGAGGCCATCAAGGAGAAAAAGGACCTTCCCAAGGAGAGGGTTGGAGCACACTTTCTTACAACTAGTTTCCCTATGTGAAAATATTCATTTTCAAAGCCCATCCATTGTTAATACATCAATATTGTTTCTAACCACTCTTTTGTTATTTAAATTTTATGTTTGTAGCTCAATTCTTTGCTTGAATCTCATGCATGTTTATCTATTTTAAGTTTCTTTCAATCATACTCTATTGATTGGTCACCATGCCAACAATTGTTGATTATATAGCTTTTCATCCTAGTTATACCAATGAATATTTTACTCACCTTTGTAGAAAATCTACCTAAACATATTGGCAACTCCACTTGGGTTTATATCTCTAATTCTCTTTTCATAGTCTATTTAAATCATCTTTCTAATTTCTAGTGTGTTGCAAGAACCAAGAGTGGCCTAGTAACCTACTAGGAAATCATCCTTTGTGTTTTTTGTTCACGAAATTTCGTTTCGCGTGAATAATGTGTGAATTTTTTGGAAAATCCTAATCTAATCCCATGGCTTGTAGCATTTTGTTTCCACACAGTCTGCATGACTATTTTTGCATAGATCCATGCAAGTCTACTAAATCCATCATTTTGCAATTCATTAATCTACGAATTAGAGTTAATCAATAGGATTTATTTTTTTATAGTTTATAAGTTTACAGTATTTAATATTATTTCCATTATTGCCAAGTAATTAGCTAATTTAGTTGGTAGGAGTAGAAAACTCAAGTTTAATTTTTCCTTGCCACATGGACAGCCTATTACTTATTTTTTAACATTAATATTTAGATCAAATTGCAATCATTTTTATTGTTGCCTTTCTCTTTTTAAGGGACTTAAAGAGTTCTATTTTGTCAAAGTATGATATTCTCCTTGCACTCGTTAGTGATCTTGGTGAATCATAAAAACTAAAGAGTTATAAAACATCTCCCTTGTAAATTCACCATCATCTAGAGATTAATCAAGTGGAGAAGGAACCCCTAAATTTTCACATCTATATTTTTGACAATTTCTCAAAAGTTATTGCAAATCATTAGTGAGAGTCTCCTAATTTTGCAACACATCACATAGAATTTAAGTAGGAAAAGTAATAGAACACTCAAGTCCACATGTAATGCTATTGATCTAATTTCATTCAAGTATTGCAATATTTCATTACTCTTATATCACGAATTTTGTTACCTCACAGGAAACACACACAAGAAGGACCTAAAGAGCCCTCTTTTTTCAAGTATGCTCTTTACCTTACGCCCATTAGAAATCTTGATGAACCAGAAAGATTAAAGAGTTTTGAAATACCTCTTTTGGCACACCTTAATCAAAATAACCAAATCACGACCCCAATCCATCCTTTTAAAAACAACTCTATCTAATCAAGACACTTAACTCCTTCTTCATGCGGTCACAAAACAATTAATAGTGTTGGATATGATTTCATGGATAGGAATCCAAATAAATACCCATTATCATTGTTCATACAAAACACAAGATTTTTCTCAAGGACCATTAAAATCATTCCCTTCAAGTGAGAAAAACTCCAAGGAAAGGAGATATCCATGAAGGGGAAAATTCTTAGGATTGGTTGTTCCTCCTAGTCTCCTTGCCCCACCTAGATCTTGTTTGACTACATCCAATTTCTAATCGAAGCTACTATTCTAATCGAAGCTACCATTCTATCTAGTTTGTGTTCTACAATATTCTACTATTTTATTCATTAATAGAAGTTGGGTTTCACTGTATTATTGTACTCTCTATTATATTTTTATGTTTTTTTCATTTCATTCTCAATATAATCCAGATCAATGGTCAAAGAAATATGTTCCTTGTTATTTCTCGATGCATGTCCTGATGAGGTCATGGTATAAAGAGTTGGGTCTCGAGATAGTTTCACTTGGGGATGACCTCTCTTTCTAGCCCGAGTAACCTCCCATGGAAAAAGAAAAGAGAGATGATGGAGTAGGAGATCATTTCAATATTTTTCTCAAGAAATTCCTCGCGTGATAGAAGAATGAGATGGTGGACAACTTTGCCCAAATCCTTTGATGATTGTCGAGGGTAGGCAAGGCACCTTCAACAAGAATCCATTTTGGAGGTGCGACACCCTTCAAGGTACAATTTAACTTTGATATCCATTTATTTGAAGGCCAGATAGATGCATATGCTTTAGAGAAATTTCCCAATCTGTTAGAGGGTTATTACTCTTTTCAAAAAAATTCCAACACCAAAAATATCACCTTCACTCTCCTTAAATCCATTCCCCATGTCAAATATTGGTGGGAATGTTTCTAAGACAGACATAATGAATATGATTCTATGACATTCAGGATAGAACCTACTTGGGTGGCCTTTGTTGATGCCCTCAAGGAGGAATTCTACCCTATTGGAAACTATGGTGACCAACACACGAGTTGGACGAATCCACGTTAAGAAAGAGACCAGATAATGTCGAAGTACACCAACATCTTCCAAATACATTGAGCTCAAAGTAATGTAGTGGAATACATAGGTACATCCAAATAGAGACGGATTTCTTGGACATCTTCTCCTTGGGAGCCGCTTATCAGTAAATGGGAACATCAAAACTATGGGAACTACTCTTGCAGGTAAATGGGTAAGACTATCAATGTAAGGAGTTTTTCAATAACAACTTTTATTCTATCACTGAATCCAGGATACTCATCACAATCAAGGTATTAAGGGCCCCTTTCAACTCTATGACATAACCAATAATGCTAAGGCCTTTGCACTTCCAAGTTCAGATCTCCTTAAAAGGGTTGTTGCATGGCAGATAATATCTGACTTTCTCACATGGAAATTTGAGCGGCCATGGGATCCCTGGGATCTGGTGTCAAGACCTATGTTTTAGCCTCGATGAGGTCATGTTGGTCTCTAGACTATGTTTGCAAGCAAAAGATTGACCAGAAAATGTTTTCACTATTAGTGGGATTTGTGAAACATGAGCACCAACAATCACATTCTAGGTATGATATTAACCAAGATCAAAAGTTAAAATAATCAAACAAACTTGTTTATGAGAACATTTTTAGAAATTCGAATACCTTCATTTGAAATTTGAATACCCTCCAAAATATTGTGAATATGTTGTGCTCAATGGTGCTCTTCTCCACCAAGAAATCGTAGTCTTATCAATGGTGCTAAGATTGCATTCAAATACTTAATACCCATTGCCCATATCATGAAATTTGAATTTGGAGCCAACAAAAGAATGAAGCCCGATTTATACAAGATGGGAGGGTGAAATCACTACCAAAAATCCTTTTTTTTTAATTGGGTAAACAGAAGGTTGTAGCTACAACATACCCCGAAATTGGGGCGAATGAAAGCATGAAGCCTGAAATATATCAAATGGGAGGGAGAATTCGACACTAGCAAATCCCATATTTCTAGAAATCAGGCGAATGGAGCTTGCAGCTTGAAATTTCATGGGAGAAAAATATTTTTTTCCCTCTCCCCCATAAAAAAACTGGGCTCTCTATACGATTTTTTTTTAGAACTACATAAGGGGAGAATGATAAAATAATAAAAAAAACCACTACGACACAAAATTCACCCCAATCAAAATTTGGCACCCCTTAATTTTTCCTATACGAGCAGTTGCCTAATTCCATGCCAAAAATTTGAATCTCCTAATTAAGTACACTAATTTACATAGATAAAATTTAATCTCTATTAAATTTTATTTTCAATTGTTATGAAAATTAAAAATAAAATTATAAAACTAGTTGAGTCCAATATCTTGTTATGGAAACTAAAAGTAAAATTATGAAACTTGTTAATTACAATATCTTTTTATAACATTATCTCAAATAAAATTTATATTGCTGCTAACTATATGTCATTTACATTGTGACTTTGACCCATACCATGCCAACAAAAAAATTGTTAAAAGCAGCGTTATAAAGTAAGATTGTAGGTGTTATTCAAAGTGGGTTTGACCCCAAAGATATTAAAAATCATTTACATTGTGACTTTGATCCATACCATGTAGAATTGTTTTTAAAAAGTAACGTTATTGATTAAGATGGTAGATGTTATTCAAAGTGGGTTTGCCCCCAAAGATATTAAAAGCTGTAAGAAGCAAATGAAAATATCTGCAATGTGACAAACTTTTCAGAAATGGTTGAAGCTTTTTGCCTACCTTTCCAAAATTCTGTTGAAGATTTACACCCTAAAAATTTGGAAATGAGGTTTGGAATATTTTGAATCCTGAGAAATGTTTAAATATATTTTTAAACTCAAATAGCCCTTTTAGGTGACTTCTGGTAAGGCCTATATGTAAGCTCGTACCTTTGTCACCTAGATCGCTTTTAACATGAAACTATTTATTGGTCATCAGTAGGTCGAATGGTTGAGAGGATGTCTCGTTTTAGAATACGTTGCCTTTCATTATAGGCATACTTGCTTAGCCTGGTCTATGAACGCCTGCTAACCAACAACCATTCCAAAATAAACTGCATTATTAATGCATTGTTTCTGGCATCTGATTCGTACAAAATGCAAAATTTTCCACAGTAAATTGGAATTAAGGAATACGCAATACAAATCCTTAGTTTCTGATGGTCTAAGGCCCTTCATATTTGAAAACTCTGGTAGGTTTTCTGATAAATTGGAGGCGTTTCTCGTTTTAGGTTTAGAGATTGCAACTTATGATGAGTTAACCTTTCCAAAAGGCACAACTGGGTATATTTCAGGTAGCTCTCAAGCATCTGTTTCGTATGCTTCATGTGAGGTTGCTCTGACAAATGCAAAAAAAAAGCACAGACTCAATGCTTTTCTCTACTTGATGAAGATATAGAATCTGGATTTGGTAGAAGCTTTACAGACAAGAATAGTCATTATGGTCATCAATTTTCTAGCTATGTAAGAGCCATCTAGAGCTCACTGGAAATAATACTTTTAGAGTTTGCCTTTTCACTCCATCCTCCAAGACATTGTCCACTATATAATTATGTTTCAACAGCATATTGAGCTAGTTTCTCCACCTTTTCCAGATGCACAAATTTCAACGTTGTTGTTGGCAATTTGGCCATTTTTGTGAGTCTGCAAACAATTCAGGAAAGGATAGAGAGCTATGAACTCTACAGAAGGTGGGTACTGGATGTTGAATGTGTTTGTTGTTATTTATTTTGAGTTCAGGGAAGCGACTGTTGTTCAAACAATAATTCAATATTTCTTGATAATTCTATTTATTTTGAGAAGCATTTGCAGAAGTATAACTATGCTGGGTTAGTTATGCTTTTCCACAGTGCAGTATCATTAGTTCATGATGCTGGAGTGTACTGTATCAGTATGGCATCCTGTTACAACTTGGAAATCATGGCCACTAGTTGGCATCCTGTTACAACTTGAGATCATGGCCACCAAAATACTGGGTAAGAAAACTTTTGGGAGAAATATTATGTTGTTTTGCATCTGAGAGCATCATCACTTATCTTGTTGGCAGAGTTAATTTGAATTCCACCTAGAATCTAGGGCTAAGATTTAGGAATAAGTTACTAGGGCTAAGATTAAAATGGATTTATGTTAGTGGAAACATCTGTCCACTTTTGTCTTAGTTCTGGCCTACCTAGACATTTAACCAACACGATGATATAATTGGAAACACACCTCTTTTAGAAGAAGGGAAGGGGCATCAAATCCCTCCTAGGGTTTGAAGTTGCTAATATAGAGTAACTTCCCACTTTACAATCAATGTAGTTGTAGTTGGCAGCATAATGTGATATTTGGTGTGCATTTTTTAATAGGAGATAGAATATGTTTCATAAAACATTTATGCGCCTGTGCCAATTGAATATGGAGGTCAAAATGGAACACTTGTTTTGTAACACTTTTGTATATGAAATATATTAAACATTTCTAACCTAACAAGGCATGTAAGACTGTACTATGTTAATGGATATTTTGTTTGTGTGCAGTAGATATTAAATCGTTGTCTGTTTGCTTGAATTTATATTTTTGCATTGTCTAGTTTTATGTAGGTTGACATATTTAGTATATCACAACTTGCATGTATTAAGCATTCTTCATTTTGCTGTAAGGAAATTTTTTTATTCATATTTTTGCATTGTTTATTTTTATGTAGGTTGACATATTTAGTATATCACAACTTGCATGTATCAAGTATTCTTCATTTTGCTGCAAGAAAATTTTTGATTCAGTACACATTATAAGGTATATTTACACCTAGAGGCTTATACCTATTGAAAATTTATAGATTAATTAGTCTTTTAATAAAAAATATGCAATGTGGGTGTAAGATCTAATGATAGAAGAACACTTAGACAATATAGCAAGGGATCCACACATCCACTAGTGCTCAGCAACTAGGGACATGTCCACCTGTGCTCAGCCACAGGGACGTCATACTCAACAGAATCACCTGGAGTACCACATCGTCTCATCTCTCACACAAAGGAGAACGATACACCCATCACATGGGCACACCCAACCACTGGGGGACGACTCAACTCTCCAGAGGAGAACGATGCCCCAACCACTTGGGGGATGACTCAACTCTCACACAGAGGAGAACGATGCCCCATCATGTGGGTATGCCCAACACTGAGCTCCCTCTCACATCGACCCAACTCAGTCACAGAGGAGAACGTATCCTGGAGGATGTCTCACGAAACTGCAATCATCAACACTCATCAATGTGCATTATTCACTCACACTCATTCCCTCATGCACATTAATTCCTAAATTTCTCAGTCACACTTATTCCCTCATGCACATTAACTCTTATTTTCTTCACTTCTCTCCTATATATTGGATGGTCTTCATTAGTTATTGATCAGTTCTTAGCAGCAACAACATAGTGTCTTGTTCTCAGTCTTCTCTATCTCTCTCTTAGTCTAGTGACTCGTTCTTTGAGCAAAATGATCATTGTACTAGTTGTGGACTTGTAGATTGTGGTGTAGCTAGCCCTCTTGCAAGCCTATTCAATAAATTAATTAAGTGTTTGTTTCTAACGTGTGTTTCTTGTCGATATTGGTGAATTTTGCAATCTGATTTGTCAATTTTCTAAACTATTCATTGTGATTTATTTAATCTTTTGACTAGTTTTTTGTTCTACTTATATTCTACAATCATTATGCTAACCCTGCAGGATCCCTCCAAGTGAACAATCTATGTTTTTTTTCATTGTTTTGTATTGTCTAACAAGTTGTCCAATACAAACAGCTTGCTAGTTTTTTTGTTTTAACACAGAATATCAATCATAAAGCTCAGCAGGAAGGTGCCCAAGGTGCTTAGGGACCCCCCCTTGAGGCTAGCAAGCACTAGCTCAAATGGAGGGGGGTTTGGTCAATGACTATTTTGGGGCATTACTCCTTCAATTAGCCAAGTTTTTACTGCTGTCATAACAGGTATATTAGCTCAAGTTGGAGGGTAGAAATTTGTGCTAACACACATAAAATAATAATAAACTCCCTCCACATATGTGCCAATGAGGATTATACTTCATAAAGGTTTTGTACCATGACAATTAGAAGTGGTATCTCCTAGTAAACCCCACCATAAGCCAAAGTCGTAATAAAAGGAGACCATGAGATGTATGTGTTAGGCTAGGTAACCATGAACAACATATTCATCCACCAATGATATATCATAGCACTAAAGAGAATCTAATAACCAACAACCATAGAATCAAGACCATAAACTTCTAACCCCCAAAGCTCCATCAACCAAAGATATGAAACCATGAAGAAATGCATAACAATTCATCACAAAAGGAGTAATGGATTTTCGTTCAATCCAATGCACCAACTCAAGAAAGAAAAGCATCATCTCCAAGACAAAAGATAAGGTGCATACCTCAACTCCATCAGCAACCCTATATGTTATCCTGAAAATCCTGCCATGTGATGAAGATCACAAAAATTACCCTTATCCCATATGAGGGAGTAACATGCCATAATTCATGTGGATTTTTTATAAAGGGAAATAAAGAGGGACAACAAAATTTTGAAAGATTTATCTTGGAACAACCTTGTAAACCCTTGTTGCTTGAGGGTACAATAGATAAGCGTTATGGTAGAAAAGGAGGGCAGTTGTTGGAGCATGTATATCAACCTTTGGAGAGGCATATGGTAGTTTGTGGAGATAATTCATGGCTTGATGATGGACTTCTATATTCATGTCCGAGATGATGACTATATCAACCCTATCCAACATTTGATAGAGCAAGCATGTAGCGGTATATGCCAACCTTGGTGTGATCTTGGTGTTTTCTTCCATCTTCAAGAACTCGCCTCATTTTTCAGCCATATGGTGATAGAGGTTCCAACCAATACTTACAAGATTCTTGATGTAGCCTTGTTTTGGTTTGTTTTTAAACACAAGCGGAGATTCTATCTTGAAATGATGTAGTGCTTGCATTGGCTCTTTCTTTTCATTGAGCCTTGCATATTCTATTGTATAGTAGGGTACAAAGAATAACTCGATGTTCACGAGCAATAAATGTGTTTGTATGTCACCGTTGGCATTTCAGGCTCATGCCTTTATTTGTAGTGCTCATTGAGAATGAATAGTTAGATGAACACTCTTAAGTTTTGTAATGAATTGGACTGAAGACATTTTGTATTATGTGGTGGGGATGTGAAGTTTTGGATCCATTCCATCATGGATAGTCATCCCTTTGATTCACCTTGCAAGTATAGAGATATTTTGAAGTTCTCTTTCACCACACAATGGAGTGCAGTCCTCATATGGAGCCAAATTGTTACCACCCAAAAATGTATGTCTTAATTTGCATTTTCATGGGCTTTCATCTATGCCATCACAACAGAAGTATTTTGGAGTTCAAAGGTAATTAGAAGTTGCAAGTATAGACTTGGAGGTAGTGCACCTTGTTATGTCTTTCCCGAGCACCATTCGTCATTTAAATGGAAGGAACAAAGGTGTAAAAGTATTGTTGGCTTGATGGAGGCTATTCTAGAGGCATATTTTACCATGAGATTCCATTTGGACACACTTGACACATATTGTAGTTCCAAAGCATGACATGTGGTAAGAAAAAGAGTTAATGAGCATAAAAGGCGTAACACCCTTCTTATTAAGGTGCCACGTAGCACTAAGTTGCACTTGGGCTTGGCCAAAGGCCCACCTAAGGTTGAATTCCCTCTTCAAGGAGATGGCAAGGGCATGTTGTTGGCAAGAAGGGGTGAAAAAAAACCCTAACGAAGAGCTTCCATGTATTTGGAGGCATGTTTCCCCTTTGAGGGGACTTTTGGCAGTAAGGACACGTTATTTATGTTGATGTTAGTGGTAGCATCGAACAAGTAGTTTTGCATTGGCTTGTGTCTAGCATGTGGAAGTCGTCGAAATCCTACTATGAGTTTACTTTAATAAAAAGGAATTAATTAAAGTAAAAGTGTTTTTATTAATTAATTTAGAAAATGTTAAAAGTTGGCATGCATGAAATCTTAGCATGTAATATAAATATCAAGTGAGATTAGAAATAGATTTTAAGTCATGATTATAAAAAGCAAGGCTAGGGTGAAGGAAGATGACACTTGACTCGACTTGTGTGAGATACACTTGTGAGAGACCTGTGTTGAGGGATTTAACACATAGACTTTGGTGAGAGATCAAGGTCGATACTTTTGGTGAGATGGCAAGGTCAAGGATAGAAAAGGACTTTTGCTGGTGTGAGGAGTGTAGAAGCAAAGAAGGACTTTTGCTTACACGAGAGTGAGGAGATCTCACTAGTTGGGTGAAGAGATTTCATCCAAGTGTTGATGTAAAGGGTTGGATCACAAAGGACCGTGATTCAAGATCTTGGATAGCTGGAGAAGGACTTCCATCTAGAGATCATACAGATCAAGGAGAAGAGAGAGAAAAGGTAACCGCGGGTGGGTTTCAGAGGATAGAAGTTAGAGGAAAGTTTAGGGTCATACGAAAGTGTTTGCACGAGTTTTTCGTAAATGTATGTGGTTCACAATGGAGACAGTCGCATATGTATGCGGTGTTGACGGTTAAAAACGCAACGATGAATACTATGCTCGCAAATGATTGCCAAGCTCTATTAATTATTTATATTAATAATAAACTAGTAGGTAGGACCCCCTTGTAGACTTGTGGCACTATGATGGATATGTTGTGCTTATGTGACGGTACCAACACATTCTTCTACAGTTCGTTGTTTCAAATCATGGTTAAAATGTTGTGGTGACATAATATGATTGGTTGATTAATGCATGGCACTAATAATTTTGATGGCCACTCGTAGATTATGTTAAGGCTTCCCTATGGATGAAAGGATTATTATAAGTTTTGTTTTGATATTGCAATTAAATATGGCATTAATTGGTTTAAATCTAATCTTGCAAATAGATAATATTGGGGCTCTTTTAATTAAAAGGACTATACACAAGCTCTAATGCTATGTATTATTGTGACAAAAAGAGGTGCAGTAAACCTTTGCTACTAGACTTATGCGCCTTATTGGATGTTATATGTTGAATACACATGAGTTAATGTTATAGCACATTGTTATTTTTAAGAGTTTGATATTACCAAAGGTGGGGCACTATGAAAATGGGATAGGCAATGAATATATGGTTGATTAAATGCTTAGCGCTATGGTGAATTGGTTGGATCATACTTGGAATTGAATGAGGTTGGAGAGGGAAGCGACGTGCATTTATTGTACGTCACTCAAACACCCCTCGAGTCGTCACCCTAGTCATACTTGTATTTTTGTTTTTGGCTCTGGTGGTTGTTGATGCTCCGCATTGTTCAGTCGTGAAGAATGCATACACTCAAGCTTCTTCCTCGCACATGCTTTCCAGGTATGGGTTCCTTATTCTTCCATCCATGATGGTCTCTTCCCTTTGAATCAATTTTTGGCTCATGATTACTCATGGTCTGTGTGTTTCTTAAGCTATTATGGAATATTTGAACTGTGTATTGGTGTTGTGTCGATGGTTTCTTATGGTGATTATTCTAATTGTTAGCATTTAAAAACTGAATGGTTATTCTCTCCTTGTTGTGGGTAATCTTTGTATGGTTTTATTGATAAAATGACAGTGAAGTATGCTCAGTCGGCTTGGGTTTTGGGTTTGGTTTCTCTGTGGAAATTGATTGTTTGTCAATCTATGAGCCTTGCGCATGAGTATTACAACCAGTCTTTGTGTTTGATATTTGTGACTCCTTTTTCGTCTCTGTGGTTGATGTTTTTCGATCCTCTAGGTTGCAATGTGAATTGTTGAAAGTTGAAGTGTTTCTTTCCTTGACTTGGAAAAACCCCGAGTTGTTAGCTAGCATAGTGTTTCCCTCACTGACATTGTTTTTTGGAAAGAACTGCATAGTTGGGTTTAACATCACCCAGAAGTAAAATGGAAGGATTATATATGCTTTTGGTTGGGAATGAGTCTCTGCCTGGACACTCATTTCACAGTGTTGTTTAAGATTTTGCTTCTTTTCATTCCCTGTTGTGTTAGAATATAATGGATGTGCTCATTTTACCATCGACAATATCACTATTGTCACCCAACCATAGGCCAAAGCCACCCTCCGAGCAAGTTAACCTTGACATAGAATCACTCTGGAAGCAAACCCTAGGCTAGATAGCCAAACAAAGGGTAGTGCACCTTTCCCTAAGGATAGTGCACTGAACAAGAGATGATCAGATAGTCCAAACCATAACCAAGAGATAGTCCAAGCCAAAATGAAATCTGCTAATTGCAGCAGCTGCAACGACAGCTCTCCTCCAAACTTGCGCACAAACTGGGCAACTGGAGTGCGCACAAGTGTCGCTCTACAATTCTGAGAATGCCTGCTAGAATGAAGACTGGCCTCCTGTATTTATACTAATTATGGCTAATTGCCTGGGCCGACTTCTCATTCTGGGTGTCTATTTACTTAGTACATAATATTTCTTCTGGCCAACTTCTTCTCTTGTAGGCTAATAACCTAATACCAATTATCCTCTTGAGCCGACTTGTCTTCTAGGGTTATTATCCAACTCATTAGGGTTTCTTCTTTCTTCCTAGAATATTCTATTCTCGTCGGGTTTACATGTGGAGTTAAATACCTTCGGCAACTACCATAATATTAACACTCCCTCCTAGCTAAGGAGGTATTATAGGTAATGGTCTTGAGCACAAACATACCATTCACCTGGTAGCATCCATATAGTTGTATAGACTATCTCATGATTAGATCATGAGCACCATCATCACTATCAGTGTCATCAACTGCATCATCTCTTGAAACCATACTCCATCTGAGTAATTAGACATGATGTTGGATAAGTCCCTCACTCCACAAAGTGACACAAGAGCCATTCTTCTAATCTGGACATATGTCCTAGAAGAATGAATGTCCTGGACCATTTTATGTCTGGGAAATCTCTGTCCATTGATCATTCGTCTAGATGATAATCATTTCCAACACTACTGATAGTCTTCAAGGCAATCAAAACAATATCATTCAATAGAACACAACTATGTCTATCCATAGTAGTACACAACTACGATCCAGTGGTACACAATCACACCAAGTAGCACACAGGTACTTGATCAATGACGTATAGTCACAAGCAGTGTAACACATCCACCACAGTAGTATACATCTACTGTCTAGAGACATACTGTCTTCATAACAATCATCTGATATCAACATGCACAGAAATAATGTTATGACATAAACTGAATCATCTGGGCCATTCTTCCACTCATATCTGTGATATCTTGGAAGAGCATCTACCCTCAAAAGGTAAAACATCGATGATGAGCTATCTGGACTATTCTTCTCAAGAAAGGAAGAATAA
The DNA here is from genome assembly GCA_000966675.3 of Picea glauca. Lineage (NCBI taxonomy): Eukaryota > Viridiplantae > Streptophyta > Pinopsida > Pinales > Pinaceae > Picea > Picea glauca. The sequence continues at coordinate 70,886 of JZKD02S0904544.1, forward strand.
CTGTCTTTATTTCTGAGCCTAGACCATTCCCCACCCTGGGTCATTCCACCAGCACTAAACAAAGTGAAACCTGGAAAGAATGAATCTTCCCTAAGGAATGCATGTCCCTGAATGTTGAACCTGGACCATTCCCCACCCTGGGCCATTCCTCCGGCACTAAACAAAGTGCAACCTAGAGAGAATGAATATGCCCTAAGGAATGACTGTCCGGACCATTTCCTAAGGAAATGACTCTCCAGCACCAACCTCCAAAAATGGACCATTCCCCATGTTAACCACAATGGGAAATTGTTGTCCGGCGAGGCGGGCCAGTCTTCTTGAGTAACCCTCAAGAAGAGAGACTGCCCTAGACCATTCCCCATGTTAACCACAATGGGAAATTGCTCTCTATGGTACATCAACAATCGATCGAACCATTTTCATTACGAAAATGACCATTCGATCTGGACCATTTTCTGAACTGGAAAATGCATGTCCGTCAGAAATCTCAAACCACTTTCTAAATCTAGAAAGGAACTACTCATCCTAGACCATTTTTCAAGATGAAAAATGGTTGTCCATAAATCAATAATACATCAGTGCTCCCTCCCAACCTGGGAGTCGTCTCTTCCTTTTTCAATAAGGAAGTCGTCTCCACGAGCTCTAGCTTGAGTACGCAAACTCTTTCATCTTGGACAGAAGCTTTACCAAAATGTATGTTAATCTGTTCATTTGTGGAGATATATATTGGAGAACCACTTTCTCCTTTCTGGACTTCATCACGGATAATGTAATGCTTGATCTCAAATGTAATTTGGTCTTTCTGGAACACTGGTTTTCTTTGAAGGCTTCATATAGCTTTGATCAATAAAGTATATCATTGTTGGATTCCTCTATGGTTCCTGCTAGCTCACAACATCGTGGCAAGGGTCAAAATGGAACATATCCATGTGGCACTTCTTCTGTCATCATAAGATCTTTATCATGGATTGGCAATCCATCATCCCGATCTTCTGAGTAATCATTCTAATACAATATCTTTGTTATAGAAAGACTTCACCACGCTTTTGTTGTGCATTGGAGGTTCTCCACCAAGTTGTCTTCTTCCATCTGCATACAAGGGTCTCTTTTGGTATGACTAAAAGCCTTGATTTTTCTCTTCATACGCCCTTTGTTCAATTTCTCTGGAGAACAGTCTTTGCATTCATCTAATGTAGAACTCCAACCCATGGATATTGCGGATGATATAATGACTCATGTAGAGGTATGTCTGGTTTACTGGAACGAGTAATCATCATAGTCTTCTCCCTCCATTTGGGAGAACCTCTAGTTCTAGATCTCACAATGCTTTCATTCATAAGTCTTCCATACACTGTTCTTCATCACAACTTTCAATTCCTCTGCTTGATTGATTTTAGTGAGTTCATATTAGGCTGGTAATCTTGTGATTCTTGATACAATGACTAGTTGTTCTGACTTTTCTTTCTTTCTTGGAATCTTCATGTTCTTCCTCATGTTTCTCTTTAGCTCTTGGGTTCATGGAGTTTCTTATAGATTACATGCCCTAGAGATTCCACTTCTTTCTTTCATCATAGGATCATGGATGTTCATGGACAACCAAGGATACTTTAAGGCTGCTCTTTGAAGAAGACTTCTTCTAAGGTCGAACTGAACATGTACTGTCTTTCATCGCTGCTACCATGGATATATACTTCATCATCTTCAATGGATCATAGGATTAGCTCCCTCCTAATCCTTGATTCATGTACGAGTGCATGTTTTTCTTTTGGAAATATATAATCGGCTCCCTCCATCTAACATAATTCATGCTTCCTTTTGCATCCTTATTGCCTTCTACAAGGTGTCATAAGTCTTTCTCCAATTTCTTCTTGATTGCTCATTTCGGTTTTTCTTGCAGTTGTTACTTATGTAAGAACTTCCACATGATTTGTTTGATGTACATCATCCTTTCATGTGTATTGTTTGACTTGTATAATGATAGCAATCCTTATCTTGTTGTTCTTCTATAGGTGTAGTTCTTCTTGAAACATATTATCTTCTAAGAGATAGATATACAAGATGTTTACAGAGACTATGCAAACAAGATATGTACAAGAACTATGAATAATATTGTTACCTTGTCTTTTAGAGGAAGAAGTATGCTTTATCATGCTTGGTCTTCCTTGAGGGTTTCCTTTCTTCAGCAACTGATGATTCGTGTGTCTCCTTCCTTTTCTTTAGATTGGGATAATGATTCTTGTAGTGACCATATTTTCGACAGCTTAAGCATTGTATTTCTGACATATCTTTCTTTTGATTTGGCTTCTTCCTTGAGCCGAACTTCCTCTTGTTCCTGAAATTATTGAATATTTTTGTGAAGGCTTGATCATCGTATTTATTTTGGGGTTTTTATTTTTCACCAATCCTTGATTCTTATTATGCACAACAAGTCCAAAGTTCTTCAAATGTAGGATACTCCTTCCTCGTGTTCATGCTTGCGGCAAATGCATCCCATGTCTTGGGAAGACCATTGAGTACTATGTTTACCAATTCCTTCTCTGAAATGATCTCTTCAATAGCTTGTATTTGATTTCTTAACTAAGAGATCCTCACAAAGTATGATGTTATGTTGTCATCATCATTCATCTTCATGTCACGGAGCTCATTCTTCAGACTCGTTACTTGTCCAATGTTTCTAACGAAGAAGAGGTTTGTTAGGGCATCATACATCTTCTTTGATGAGTCAATATGGGAGATGTAGGGTATCAAGTGGTATTTTATAGAGTCCACTATGATACTCATGGCATTGATGTCACGGTCTTTTAACTTTTCCATAACTGCAACGTTCTGCGGTTCTTTCTCTTTTCCTTCTTCAAACTCTAGTTTTACGATCTTTCCTTTCACGATATCCAACACTTTATTCTTGGCAAGGATGAGGTCAATCCTTGTCTTCCACACTCTAAAGTTAGAAGCTCCATCTAACTTGTTTTCTGATTTCATGGAATAGGTCATGGCTTCTTTGACTTGGCCAACCCTAGATTTGACCAAAACCTCAAAATTGACGTCTTGGCTTGCTGAGAGTACCAGGAGATGTGCTAGGCTAGGGTGCACTGATCTATCTGGAGATTAGGTCAATCCCTTCACTTAAGGTGCCTCAACGAGAGGATTAGGGTTTCTGCAACTGCACCTACTAGTAACCGTAGCGATAGTGTTTTGGTGATTGTTACTACTAGAAACCCTAGCGGCGGTTCTTCAACGAGCTTAATATCCTTATGGCTATTCTTCCTTCTAGCAGTTAGACTGAATGAAGGAGGTGTGGGCCCATAACCTGTTAGAATATAATGGATGTGCTCATTTTACCATCGACAATATCACTATTGTCACCCAACCATAGGCCGAATCCACCCTCCAAGCACCTTAACCTTGACAGAGAATCACTTCAGAAGAAAACCCTAGGCTAGATAGCCAAACAAAGGGTAGTGCACCTTTCCCCAAGGATAGCGCACCGAACAAAAGCTGATCAGATAATCCAAACTATAACCAAGAGATAGTCCAAGCCAAAACGCAATCTGCTAACTGCAGCAGCTGCAATGACAGCTCTCCTCCAAACTTGCGCACAAACTGGGCAACTGTAGTGCGCAGAAGTTTTTCTCTGCAATTATGAGAATGCCTGCCAGAATGAAGACTGGCCTCCGGTATTTATACTAATTCTGGCTAACTTCTTGGGCCGGCTTCTCATTCTGGGTGTCTATTTACTTAGTATATAATATTTCTTCTGGTCGACTTCTTCTCTTGTAGGCTAATAACCTAATACCAATTATCCTCTTGAGTCAACTTGTCTTCTAGGGTTATTAGCCAACTCATTAGGGTTTATTCTTGCTTCCCGAAATATTCTATTCTCGTCAGGTTTACACATGGAGGTAAATACCTCTCGCAGCTACCATAATATTAACATGTTGGAGGTGGTTGGTTGTCATTTGGTAACCCTCACAATCGAGAGTATGGTTACTTATTATATGTCTGTGGTAAATTTGAAAAGGCACGAGTTGTATATGTTTTTCGAAGACTTATTCCTTTGATTGAGTCATCTGTTCTTACTTCCATTTGTTGTGTTTAAACCCTAAATACGATCTTGATATCGTTTCAATCCAGTCAAGGGTAAATAGGCATTGGGTGTGCTTGGTCGATTGAGCATGATTTGGTTGTGTTCCTCGTTGGGCAATTTTAGAAGAAGTCTGTGTTGATTTTTTAATAAGTTAGGTTAAGCATGAAGTTCATTCCATTTTATCATTTAACTTAACCATAGACAATAATGTTTCAGCAACCAATATCACAAGAAGAAACACCATGCACAAGAACGCAAGAAGTATCCTGGGAAACTCTTCTCAACAAGGGAAGAAAACCCAGCCAAATACTTTTCTATATTCTTCAAGAGAAATACCTTCACCACCAAGAAATACCTAGCACACAAGAGGGTGCTCAAACCCTATAAGACTAGTGCCCAAGAGAGGTGCATACCTTTTCCCAAGTAGATGTACTTGTTGAAATTTCCAAACTCACAAGAAAGATATGTTTCCACAATGAGGATTTTACTTTTACTTATACTAACCTAAACCTATCAACTGAAGTGTCTATTGGATCAACAGGGCCAACCTCACTAAGTCACAATATAATAATAATAATAATAATTATTATTATTATTATTATTAATATTCACCATATTAATTATCTTTTACATTTATTATTAATCACATTAAGGTGGGGCCAACCTGTACCCTTTACATAACAATTAGGGTTGCAGGCAAGTCTGACTCTCGAACAACATATAGCAAAGGATCTGATACACCCACTAGTGCTCATCCACTAGGGGCACATCCATAGGGATGTCATATCTTTGGTTCACTACATTACACAGAAGAACCAGATCTTCACACATTCACATGTTCTCATCCACAGGCACGTCCACTCTACAGATCTTCTCTCCCACTACCTCACATAGGAGAATCATCTCGAGTCTTCTCATCAACTTTGTTGCTCAGAGGATGCTAATACATCATCTTCATTTATGTTCACATGATTATGCACCCAGCACTTTGGGATTTCACACGTTCACCTTGTGCTCAGCCATAGGCATGTCCAACTCAACAGATCGCCTTTCCTACTGGATAATCATCTGGAGTTATTCTCAACTCTTTGAATGGAGGAGGTCATCTCTACATTCCTAGATCTATATCAGGCAAGAACCACGTACCCTTATTAGGGGCTTTCTCTCAGGTTTGTAAGTTGAGAGAAAGACTTACATAGCTGCAATGATCCACACCTCACAGGTTTGTAAGCTGGAGAATGTCTCACATAGCTTCAATCATCAACACTCCCTCTCAGCTACGGAGGCATTCTTTATCATGCCAAGTCTCACACAGATGTATTTTGAATTTCATCTTGGTTGGAGTTATCAACACTCCCTCTAAACTAGGGAGCCATTCTTCATGAAGTTAATTTGGTGAATATATCTGCAATCTGCTCATGTGTAGGAAGGTATTGCATGTGTACGATTTTCCTCTGCATCATAAGGATATTTCATCTCATCGTATTTCGATCCATCAGGAAACATTGGGTTCTCAAGGAGATTTACTCACGGCTCTTGGTTATCATCATAAGATCCATCTCATGGTCAAGTAAATCTGTCAAAAGCTTGTGAAGCCACACTGCTTCGCACACTCGATGCTATATACTCTGCCTCTGTGGTACTCAAGGCTACAGAGTTTTGTTTCCTGCTGCATTAGGAAACCATGGGAAACTTCACGATAGAACATCAGCTGGATGTGATTTTCCAGTTCACTATACTTTCTTCTCAATCTGAATCGGCATATCCTGCAAACTCAAGTTCATACTAGAGGCATATCTTAGACCATATCCAATTGTGCCTCATATATATATCAATACATGTTTTTTTGCTATCTAGTGATTCGGTCTCGGTCGACTCATGAAATGACTAGGCACATTCACTGCATGGCATGAATCAAGTATGGTGTTAACCGGATACATTAGTGATCCAATCAGCTGTGGATCAGTCTTGTCTGAATCATCATCAATCTTCTTCTTTAAATCCGTCATGGTGGATTTTTCATTCTGTCATACTAAACTTCTTTAATATTCTCACTATATATTTTCCTTGACTCGGGAAAATCTTATCGGTCCTCTATCATACTTCTTGTCCCAAGAAGTAGTGCATCATACTCAGATTCTTCATCTCGAATTTAAAAGTCAAGGATTACTTGTATCCAACAACAACGCTTTCTGAATAAGTCATCAGGATCAGGATCTCGTCACCAACATTGTAATGGTATAGGTTTGGATCAGCAACACTCTTTTGAAATCCAAACTCATCAAGAATCTATCTATCTGATATAGTTTCCAACTCATGGATGGAAGTATGGATGGAAGTGTATCGGGTTCACTGGGTCAAGTGTCTCATCATAGAAAACTCCCTAATTTTTTTATGAGAAACCTTTGTCTATAGATCTCATTTTGTATTTATTGACACTTCCATTAGCTACATGATTGATCTTATAGATCCACTTGGAAGTTACCACATACTTCCCTTATGGTCCCTGAATAATATCATATACATCATTCTTTAAGATATATCGGTATTTTTTTGTTATGGCATCTTTCCATACATGTTCTCTTGTTTATTTTCTAAGACAAGAAGGCTCAACATCAATGAAGTGGCTCATGACTGAAGGATAGCTTGAAAATCTCTTTCGCTTTCTCAGGATGTGACTTGATAGGCTTGTATGTTTCTTTTCCTCTTGCAGAGTGAGTCTAGGTAGGCCTTTCATGCCCTACTACAATATCTCTGAACATATAAACTGGAATAATGTGTGTTTCCCTCTAGACTGTTGAAGGGGGAGAAGGTATTGTCTCACTATCAATATCTATCTGAGATTCTTTGGGTCTTTGAAAGACTATCTCTTCTTCAAGGACGATGTTTTTTCTTACCTCAATCTATCTCTGACTAGGGATGTCGATCTGGAATGTATTTAAAGTTTCACTGTATCCTTTCTTTCTAAGGGATATATCTTGGACTTCTTCTCTTTGGGTACATGAAAATACTCTGGGCACCCAAATATCCCGAAGTGTTCAATCTCAGGCTTCACTCTAGTGGAGGCTTCTTCGGGAGTTGTGTTTTTCAAAGTCTGGTGAAGACTCTTATTCTGAAAATATATTGTGTCATGCATGCTTCTACCCATTGAATCATAGAAGGATTATGATCATGCATTATTGCATTGGTTTCCTCAATGATGGTTCTATTCTTTCTCTTTCTCAAATAGTTTTGACTCCTTCTGAGTCAAGTGACTCCCTTTGAAGGACAAATATCTTCCTTTTCTTTTTAACCTATCTAGAACAAGAAAACAAAAATAACCAACACAAGAATATCTCCTAAAGGAGAATAATGAGTACATCTCTAGAATCAAAACAATTTAAGGAATGTTGTCACAGCTACAACACCTACTTGTAATGTAGAAAACTTATAGAAATATAGGTTAGAGGAATGACAATTACAACAATCAAACCTGGAGTCTTTACTTTGAGTGTGTTGTTCCTCTGAATGCACTGAGATCCCTTTGGATCCATGAATTCAGCAAAGATTCCTTCCTCCTGCAATTTCCCTCATGATAATGATACAAATAATGTATACAATTGCATACCTGAGGATGTTGATATGATTTCTCCAATGGCACTTGGTTGATCTCTATCCTCTAAGATCTTTATGAAGAAGATAGTCACGGTGTCACCTTTTGTCATCTTTGTTATTTTGAAGCTAGCCCTTCAATGAAATGGTTTGAGTAGGTGATTGGCTTCCTTGTCCTGGCGTCATCTTCCTTCCATTCATTGATAATTGTTTCTGGTAAACCCTTTTGTATTACCCATAATAAGTCTTCCTCTGAAGTCTTGTCTTTCAATAACTTTGAAGTTGCTTGATTCATCAAGCTTATCTTCCATCACAGTTTTTGTTCATCATAATTTTAGATTCTTCACAACCCTTTGTCAACTAGGCTAGGCTAGCACTTTTAGGTTTTATTGGACTTATGACTTCCAAAAATAAGCCTTTTAAAGATAGGAGAACACTGGTGAGATAAAGAGATTTTTCAATGAGTTTGTATAAAACCTAATTCTGAAATTTCTGCAGAAATTGGTGAAACCCTAGGGCCAAATTTTAAAAATGCTTGGAATGTCACTCTGAGAGTATCTGGAGATGCGCTAGAGGAGGTCATACTCTCCTATGCCAAAATTAGCCCCAACGTTCAAGTGTTTAAGCGATGAAACACCTCATAAAGGAAGGTTGTACGGATTTTCAGGAAACCCTAGGAGGGCCATACGGTTCTGCATAAAAGAGATGACACAGGTATATGCTTGTGCAATGGGTTCTTCAAGACCTATGCTCTGATACCATGTTGATTTTTTAATAATCTAGGTTAATAATGAAGTTCATTCCATTTTATCATTTAACTTAATCATAGACAATAATGTTGCAGCAACCAAGATCACAAGAAGAAACACCATGCACAAGAACACAAGAAGTATCCTAGGAAACCCTTCTCAATAAGGGAAGAAAACCCAGCCAAATACTTTGTTATATTCTTCAAGAAAAATACCTTGAACACCAAGAAATACCTAGCACACAAGAGGGTGCTCAAACTGATCTGAAAATAGAAGGCTGACTTGTTATGCTATGCAAGCACCCCTACTTCATAAAAATAAACTTTACAGGACCTTGCTTCATGTGTTAAAATATGCAATATAAACTTATGTG
>JZKD02S0904544.1:98653-122253 GCA_000966675.3 Picea glauca
ATTTTCCTGCTGAGAGGGGGTTGAGTCATACCACCTTGGTGAAATTGTCCACCGACGGGAATCTGGTAATTTGGTGTGAATGACGGAATAGTGCCACTAGGATTAAGACTGCCAACGGAGGACGAGAAAGGTCCTCCAAAAGGAAATTGAGGGAGTGTTGGAGTAAAACCGAGAAGAGAGTGCCCAGAAGAAGAGGGACCACCAGGAGAGCCGGATGGGGTTTGTGTAGTAGTGGGAATGGAATCATTCAACGCACGGTATCCAGGTGGTAGTGTTGGGGTGACGTTGGGCGTTCGCGGTGTGTTGATGGGGGCGAGATTAACTACGGTAATCCCGGTGTGAACACTCGTAGTATCTGTATGATGGGCCATTTCTATAGGGATGGTCAAGATGTGGTCAGATCGTGGGGCGTCCGTACCAGGAAAATAATAGGTAGTAGTAAACGGTACTGTCTCTAGGCTAGAGATTTCAGAAATCACAGGTGAGATGATTTCGGAAATCACAGGTGAGCCTGGACCAAAAAGGTCCCGTCGAAAAATGCTCGTAGACCAAAAAGGATCTTGGCCTTCTATGCCTGGAAAGGGTCCAACTGGTGATCCAGAAGACACAACCACTAAGTCTCTAGAAGAATTCAGTCGCATAAACGGTCGCTCAGAATCAGGGTGAAGTCGAAAGTCCTCTCGAGTATTGGTAATTCGGAAATGTTCTAGAGAGTCAGTTCGTTCCACTTGTGGTGTGGTGACAGTTGGGACTTCACTTTGTCGAGGAGAGCCCTCAGGTGAACTTGTAGGAAAGGGTTGAGAACCTTCCAGATGCTCTGGAGATAAACCTTGCATTCTACGTGAATGACGTGGAGGAGCTATTGTAAACGAGTGACAAACTTACGAAGAAAATTGTATGGTCAAATTTGGTAAACAAACAGCACACGCTAGTAAACAAAATCTAAGAAACAACACCAAGCAAACAAGACCTTCTAATTCCAAAGTTACTAGTTGGTGATGAAATCCAACGTCGCAACAATGAGACGAGAAGGGGTTGGGCTAGGGTGGAAAAGTTACGCTGACGACCTGCTTAACGAACTTACACCCTAGTGCAATATCCCACACATAATCGTGGGTATACCCTCCAAGGAGCTCGAGTGAGTTTGGCCAACGTTGATTCCAAATACCGTGAAGACTTTCCCCTTCACAGTCACCTTATGTAAGACCCTAGAAAGATAGGCCGCTAAGGTTACCACCGACAACAATAAAGCCTGGGGGGACAGTGGACAGTCTGATCCACACGCAAGGGCAGGGTATCGAGCCCGAAATCAACTCAAAAGGCTTCCACTCATCATTGTGGGTATACCTCCAAGTGACCCCCGTAATACGTGCAATCTCTACACTGATATTAACAAAGCAGGGTGAGTAACTCTGTCAATGTCAATGTGACCTCGTGTTTGACTCTTGTGTGAGAAGGGCTTCCCAGGACAAGATGTTGTAAATGGAATTTAACACTCCTTAACACAAGATGCTATTGTGTGTTTTGTTCTTTGGAGAGTGTATCTCTCTTCCTATTCCAAAGCGCTAGCCTAGCTAAATGTTAGTGTAATAGAGCCCTAGAAAAGAGTTACTAGTTAAATTTTACAATTGCACAGTGTTATTAAGAGTTGTTGTTACTCAAAGGAAATAGAGATGAAACTGATGTTGTATGAGACTCTGACCCAATGATGCATGGATGAGAATGAAATATATCAATTTTCGTTCAATGAATCCTATGTACGGGAGGGAAAGAGAAGTTTTCCGGATCAACCTTGAACTACAATACACAATTTCCTTTAAAATGCAATTGCAACGAAGCACGCAAAAATAACAATTCTTGATTGTTTCTTTTTCAATAATTTCAACAATTGATTTTCAATACTTTCGAAGAAGAAAATGCTTTTGAAAGAAAAACGTTGTTCACTTTTCAAAAAGGACCTACACCATATGGTGAAAGTGAAGAAAACCAACAACTAATGAACAAGCAATAGACAAAAACCCAAACCAATCTTTCAATGGAAACAAAAATAACAAGCAGACCAAACTAGTCTTTTCAATTGCATGAGAAAAATGATCTTTCAAATAATGAGCAAATGATAAAGACAAAGAAGCTCAACTCTCAACCCATCACCGGTTCTTAACCAAATAAGCACACTCAGATTCCAAAATCAGAGAGTATATCTTTGCTGAGAAAAGTCAAGAAAAATGGACAGGAAAAGCCTTTGATTTCCTAAAATTGTTCATGCACAACATTCGAAGACAAGAAAACATCGACCAATGGTCCAAGAAGCTCTTTTTAGGCACCTATATTGATCTAGGCAGCTGATCATGCAAAAGTCTTAAAGCCAAAATTTTAAAAAAAGGGTTTGCAGGCTGACAGTATTACACAGTGTGAGAATGGGTCATTCTTGCAAGCCAGCTTTGAACAGAGTGTGAGAACCTCGCACTGGACCTAAAAGCAGGATGCGAACTCAATATATTCTCGCAGGCCACTATGGGGGACAGTGCGAGAATGTCTGTAACTAAGCAAATTTTTGGAAAAAGACACAAAATTTGAATAGGCCTCTGAACCCAGAGGGTCTATCAGGATATCCTGAAGACTCAGAGATTGATATGAATGGAGAAAGTCAAGGCAAGAGAAAATTTCCAAGGAAAAACACCAAGATCAAATCCCTCTTGATAGACTTGCTAGAGTCTCCAAGCTCTTGTTCAAGCTAGGTCCTTCACACAATTCTTTCACCAATTCTCCAATGAATCTTGCTTAACCTTTTCCATGAGAATTCCATCAATATATAGGAGAGAATGAGATGGTTACTTGGATAAGAATGATCCCACAATATCAGGGAAACCAGTAAAAGGATAACCATTCGAATGCCAACCCATTCTTCTAGAAGATTCTCTTCTAGAACCATCGAGGATTCATCTTTTTCCAAGCTTTAGAACAAGTTCTCACCTTAGCTATGTAGCACAGTGCGAGAAGTTCGCACCCTAGCTGAAGGCAGCCTGTGAGAATGGGTCATTCTCACACCCTAGGATATTAGCAACCTGCGAACTCTCTTCAAAAGTAAGTTTTCTGGAAAGAGATGAATGTCACTTTTCTCAAGAGAAAGTTCTTATGAGGAGCTTGAGTACACCATCATCAATACACCATCAAGATTGACCAAAATCAGGGGTAACAAAGACATGATTGTACTTTTCAATCCTTATATCACCCCCATATCCCTGACAATGTAGATTCATGGCAGGTCTTCCCTAGTGATGAAAGTATATGTGCTTTCATATAAAATGAACCATATAAGCCCAAGGAGATTATATCCATGGAAAACAACAAAATTCTGAAGGGCTTGACTCCTCCAGAAAGTTCATTTTCATCGAGTGATGTAGGCAACAAAGAAATGCATAAAGAAGAGGAGTCGAAAAGGAAAGTGGGTGAAACCATTTCCTTGAAAATTGGGACACCCGATTCCCCAAAGAATGTTGAGATAGGTGCCCAATGTACTGATGAAGAAAAGTTGAAATCTATTAAGTTACTTTGTGAATTTCAAGATGTTTTTTCTTGGTCTTATGAAGATCTTCGTGGTTTTGATCCTTCTCTTATACAACATGCTATTCCGATCAAGGAAGGAATAAAACCGGTTAGGAAAAAACAAAGACCCATTAACCCCGCACTTGAAGTGACTATTAAGAAGGAGTTGGAAAAACTCTTGAAGACTGGGATAATTTTCCTTGTTAAGTATTATGAGTGGGTTTCCAATTTGGTTCTCATTCGGAAAACAATTGGTCATATCCGACGGTGCGTTGATTTTCGCTCATTAAATAGAGTGAGCATAAAAGACCATTTCCCTCTCCCTAATATGGAAATTATTTTGCAGCAAGTTGCAAGGTCACAGATGATGTCCTTACTTGATGGTTTTTCTGGTTATAATCAGATCAAGGTAAAAAGGACAGATGAATACAAAACCACTTTCATTACACATTGGAGCACATTTTCTTATGAACGTGTGTCTTTTGGCTTATCTAATTCAGGTGCCACTTTCCAAAGAGCTATGTAGATAGCTTTCGACGATATGATCGGTAAGATTATTTTGATTTATCTTGATGACTTGACTGTATATTCAAAGAACCGATTGGATCCTTTTGGTCATCTTAGAAAGGTTCTCATGCAATTCAGGAAATTCAGCATTTCTTTAAATCCTTCTAAGTCAATTTTCGGCATTACCAAGGGAAAACTCCTTGGGCATATTGTCTTTGATTCAGTAATAAGAATAGATCCCGAAAGGAATGCTGCTATTCTAAACCTTCACGCTCCCACTTCCAAAAAGGAGGTTCAAGCCTTTATGGGCATTATCAACTTTTTCCATAGGTTTGTTCCTGATTTTTCTATAATGGTCAAACCAATTCACAATATTCTCAAGCAATATCGCTCTTTTTCTTGGACTGATGGCATTGAGAACACTTTCGTAAGGATTAAGAAGGAAATCAGTTATGCACCAGTTTTAGTGAAGCTGGATTTTGAGAAATAGTTTATTATATACACTAATGCCACAAAGGAAGCAGTCTTTGTTGTCCTCGTACAATGTGATGACCAAAATAACAAAAAACCAGTACCTTACATGAGTCAAAGCTTATTATATGATGAATTCAAATATTCTTATATTGAAAAACATGCTTTCTCTCTTATTAAATCTATGGAGAAATTTCGCCACTTTATCTTAGGTAAGCACACACTGGTAAAAGTCCCTTTACCTATTGTCAAGTTTTTTCTCTCACGGACTTATCTTTCAGGGAAGCTTTCACATTGGCTTGCCAAGATCCAGGAGCATGATTTAACCATCATGACTTCAAAAACCATTAAGGGACGTGACTTATCCCTTCACTTGGCTCAACATGCTAAAGCAAGTGAAGTAACTGATGAACAAGATAGCCCTTTGTCAACATTATTTTACATTGATAGTCATATCCTTCTTATAGCTAAACATCCCTGGTATAAAGATCTGGTGTATTACTTGCAAAATTAGAGATGTCCAGATAGCTTAGATATTCATCAAAGGAGAAGGCTCCATCTTGAATCTTCCAGGTATGTCATTTTAGGAGACTTCTTGTTTAGGATATTTGTCAATGGCATATTACTTCGTTGTGTAAATAACGAAGAAGCACAGAAATTATTACAGGAAACCCATGGATCTTCAGATTCTGTTATTCATGTGAGTGGCCACTTTTCAGTTAAAACAACTTCTTTTAAAATCATCGGAAAAGGCTATTATTGGCCTTCAATTTTTCAAGATCTTGTGACAAGTGTCAAAAGTTCGCTAAGAAAGAACACCTTTTTTCCATGCCTTTACAGCATGTCCTCCCTGACTTTCCTTTTTCTATCGGTCATATTAATCCTCCATCTTTAGCAAGGAAATTTTTTATCTTCACAACCACAGATTATTTTACGAAATGGACTGAAGTTGTCCCACTTAAGCATTCGCAGGATGAGCAGGTTATTTCTTTCCTTGAAACTAATATTTTCTCCAGATTTTCTATTCCTTTAGAGATTATTACAGATAACGGCCCCGCTTTTATTTCTTCTAAGTTGACTCAATTTCTAGCTAAACTGAGAGGTAAACATTTTACTTCATCAGCTTATTATCCTCAAGGAAATGGGAAAGTCGAGTCTACTAACAAAACTCTAGTTAGAATTATCAAGAGGCTCATCAAAGATAAGCCTCGTCAATGGCATACCCTCCTCACTTACGCTCTTTGGGCAGATCGCACTACTACCAAGGTGAGCACAGGTTGCACTCCCTTTCAGCTTGTTTATGGTCAAGAAGCAATTTTTCCTACCGAACTGGAACTTTTGTCTCTACGACTGATGCTACAGACTTAAGAATTGAATTCTTCTAATATCCCTCAAAGGATAAATGCATTGTTGGCTTTAGAGGAACAAAGGATGTTTATCTTGGAGAACATAAAGAGAAGACAACAAACTATTAAGAAATATTTCAATAAAATCGCAAAAGTTGTCAGATTTACGGTCAATGAGAAAGTCTTGCTATGGGATTTAGCTCACGCTGATAGAGGAAGGTATTCAAAGTTTCAAAAGTTATGGTTGGGTCCTTTTAAAAAAAAAAATTGTCCTAGGCGTAAATTTTTATAATCTAAAGGAATTGGAAGAGCAATTATTTTCTTATAGCACCAACGGTTCCCACTTGAAACACTATGTAGAACCAGTTTGAAAGTTTAAATGATGTATGAATTACTTATGTATTATAGATTGTTTCACTACTTTGATTTTTCTTTGTTGTTTTATTTCTCTCTGTTGTTTTATTTCTCTCTGTTGTTTCATTTCTTTTATTGATTTCTTTTCTTGTCATAAATAAAATTTGGGGTCAGTTTTGCCACAGCGATGTTATTCTGCAAGTATTGTTAATTAATAACAATCAGGTTACATAGTTGTCATGATGTTCCTCCTTGAAGACATCATTGAAATTTTTATTTTCTTTTGGTACTGTTGTTAGATAAGATAATTGGCTTTTCATCCCTATTTTTTTCTTTCCTTTTCTTCCCTCCGCCCTGAGATTCAAAAAGAGCACACCAGAAATTTTTCTCCTTAAAGAAAATAATGCTTTCACTATGATTAATCGAATGTTATGCATATAGGAATAAGCCCCTCATACGTAACACTTTCCATGAGTTATTCCCAAAATCCCAAATCATCTTTCTCTTACACCACCTCATTTCCCATGTTGCATAATCATTATGATATATAATTCCTTGATCTAATGTTTCACCTGGTCTACGAAACTAGACATTCTAAGTTCTTAATCTATTGGAAACAGATTTCCCAGTGGAGTCGCCAGTTTGTTGACGCTTAAAAACGCAACGATAAATACTATGCTTGCAAATTATTGCCAAGCTCTATTAATTATTTATATTAATAATAAACTAGTAGGTGGGACCCCCTTGTAGACTTGTGGCGCTATGTTGGATATGTTGCGCTTATATTGTTTTCTTATGTGATGGTACCAACACATTCTTCTACCATTTGTTGTTTCGAATCATGGTTAAAATGTTGTGGTGACATAAGATGATTGGTTGATTAATGCATGGAACCGATAGTTTTGATGGTCACTTGCAGATTATGTTAAGGCTTCCCTATGGATGAAAGGATTATTATAAGTTTTGTTTTGATATTGCAATTAAATATGGCATTAATTGGTTTAAATATGATCTTGCAAAGGGATAATATTGGGGCTTTTTTAAATAAAAGGACTATACAGAAACTCTATTGCTATGTATTATTGTGACAAAAAGAGGTGCAATAAACCTTTGCTACTAGACTTATGTGCCTTATTGGATGTTATACGTTGAATACACATGAGTTAATGTTATAGCACATTATTATTTTGGAGAGTTTGACATTACCAAAGGTGGCACACTATGTAAATGGGATATGGCAATGAATATATGGTTGATTAAATGCTTAGTGCTATGGTGAATTAGTTGGATTGTACTTGGAATTGAATGAGGTTGGAGAGGGAAGCGACGTGCATTTACTGCACGTCACTCAAACACCCCTCAAGCCGTCACCCTAGTCATACTTGCATTTTGGTTTTTGGCTCTGGTGGTTGTTGATGCTCTGCATTGTTCAGTCGTGAATAAAGCATATACTCGAGTTTCTTCCTTGCACAGGATTTCCAGGTATGGGTTCCTTATTCTTCCATCCATGATGGTTACTCTTCCCTTTGAATCAATTTTTGGCTCAGGATTTCTCACGGTCTGTGTGTTTCTTAAGTTGTTATGGAATATTTGAACTGTGTATTGGTGTTGTGTCCATGGTTTCTTATGGTGATTATTCTGACTGTTAGCATTTAAAAACCGAATGGTTATGCTCTCCTTGTTGTGGGTAATCTTTGTATGGTTTTATTGATAAAATGACAATGAAGTATGCTCGATCAACTTGGGTTTTGGGTCTAGTTTCTATGTGGAAATTGATTATTTTCCAAGCTTTGAGCCTTGTGCATGAGTATTACAACCAGTCTCTGTGTTTAAGATTTGTCACTCCTTTTTCGTCTCTGTGGTTGATATTTTTCGATCCTCTAGGTTACAATGTGAACTGTTGAAAGTTGAAGTGTTTCTTTCCTTGACTTGGCAAAACCCCGAGTTGCTAGCTATCATAGTGTTTCCCTCACTAACATTGTTGTCTGGAAAGCATTGTACAGTTGGGTTTAACATCACCCAAAAGTAAAATGGAAGTATTATATATTCTTTTGGATGGGCACGGGTTTGTGCTTGGACACTAATTTTACAGTTTTGTTTAAGAGTTCGCTTCTTTTCATTCCCTTTTGGAGGTAGTTGACTATCATTTGGTAACCCTCACAGTTGAGAGTATGGTTACTTGTTATATGTCTGTGGTAAATTTGAAAAGTCATGAGTTGTCTCCGTTTTTCGAAGACTTATTCCTTTGATTGAGCCATCTTTTCTTACTTCCATTTTTTGTGTTTAAACCCTAAATACGATCTTGATATCGTTTCAATCCAGTCAAGGGTAAATAGGCATTGGGTTTGCTTGGTCGATTGAGCACGATTTGGTTATGTTCCTTGTTGGGCAATTTTAGAAGAAGTTTGTACATGCTGATTTATGTGAAGCTTGGACTCAGAGTTTCATGTTATTTGATTCAAATAATATTCGAATCAATACTTATGTTGATTATATTTGAAAGACACATGTGTGTGAATTGATTGGGGCTCGATTATGAGTTTTAATGCCCAATTTGATTGTGTCGAAGAGTGTTTGAATAATGAACAAATGGTGCTAAATACTATGCATATTCTTATTGATTTTAAAGGATAATAATTGGATATAAGTGATTGGAATCACTATGCGTATTTCTATTGGTTTTTTAAAAATAAAAGATTTAACATTGGAGTATGAATGGTTGAGGCTCAAAGGGTTATTATGGTTATCATATCGATTGCAATGTTGTTATTATGATTGTTATATAAAGTTTATATGGATGCAAAGGTTGTTGTAATGGATTAGTTCTAGGCATATGAATTAATTTTTGGAAGCCAGCAAGAAATCTGTAAAGGAAGTAACAGTTTAGATGGTGGTTTTGAAAAGTGAATATTGATTGAATTGTGGAAGTCCGAACAGAGATATGTTTGATTGTTTGATATGATTTATTTTTATATGAATAGTATCCATATTATGTCACTGTCATGCTACAACTTTTCGCTCATTATATTCCCCTCATAATCCCAATTTCATTTATGACATCCATGTTCTGTAAAATAAATTAAAAAGGTCTATGTAACAGCGACAAAAGAGATAACACAACAATGGTTGGCAACTGATATTTTGGTATATTTTACACAGTTAAATTATTTAATTAATTGATGAGCAGTATTTGTGTATTTATATCCTCTCATTATACCACCTTTCGCTCATTACACTCCCTCCATAGGTCCCATGAACCCTCCACCCCCTGCTCACTTGGAAATTATTAAATGGTTTGTTATGGATGGATTTGCATGTATCTCGTGTCAATTTCTGAGCCAATTTTGTATTCATGCAAGAAGAATGTCATGTATGGTTTATTAAGGGCTTAGTTACTAACGAATTGCTGCTACGAGATGAGTTTCTTCAGTAGGGGCATCCATGGCAGAAATAATAGAGGAAGAGGAAACTGGAACAGAGGGCCTAGAAGGCCTAGATTATCCATTCATTTTGATGTTGATCCCCAAGAATTGAACCAGTTGTTCCAAGTTGGGTTCTTTAACTGGATCGAGCAAGGAATAGTACAACCTCGACCAGAGAGACCCCCCTTCCAACCTCAGAACATCCATGGCATCCTTGTTCCTCCTCATGTGTCCTTGCAACCAGAAGTCCCTGCAAATGATGGATGGAAAGAGATTGTCAACCCGGTTGTCTCTCACCATTGTGGTTGGCCCAATTTTTCATTACCTCCTCCACCACCTGTAAATCCTAATGTTCAGATTGCCCCTGTTCATTCACCTGTTCAATCCTCACATGTTAGTGAAAGACTTAAAACTGATGTCCCACATGTGCAAGATAAAGACAAAGTTGTTGCCTCCCCTTCCTCTCCCTCAAATGACTCATCACAATCTGTGTCCTCCCACATGCATTTGAAGGAAGATTGTTCTCATGTAATCAGTGAAATACTGCCTCAAGGTTCTAATCAACCACAGGCTAATTTCAGGAAATCAAAGGCGGAGAGCAGTAATAAAAGAAAGATTGTCTCTTAGAGTGGAAAGTATGGATTTTAGGTTATGTGTTTTTATGATTTGAGTTGATAAAGACAGTGTTGATAGTCTGCAGAAAGTTTGGACAACAAGCTCTTTTTGGATAATGTGGATTATGTGGATATTTATATATTTTTTGGATATGATTTAAATTATTTATGATATTTAAATATTCAATTTTGAAGGTATCTAAGGGAGTTACAAGGGTGGCATGTGTTGAATGATTATCCATTTGTGTTTTATTTTATAATTTGAAAAGAAGAAAAAATGGGATTCACAAGGGGTCCCACCTACCTAGTTATTATTAATTAAAGACCCTTAACTATTATTATTATTATTATTATTTCTCTTAAACTAAATTAGTTAAGTCAAACTAATTTAACTAAAGAAAGTAGTTGAACTACTTCAACTTATTTAGAAGGCATAAAAGTTAAATGAGATGAAGAAACAAAGGAGAGAATAGAAGGAGAAACCAAGACTAAGGTTTGCTCTTTTGATTTCATGAGATAGTTCAGTTTTCATTCATTCTTGAGTTTATTCAATCCTAATTCTCTTTTTGACAGCAAGGTTCAAAATTGAACCAAATCATTCAGATGTTTGTTTTAGAGGTGTTGATCTATCTTTGATAGTTTGTGTATTCTTGTATGTTTGTGGATTAAGTTGCATAGTTGATAAAGGATATTCTGCAGAGTCAAATTGGCAGCAGTCTTTGGCAAGCTGATCCAAATTATAAATTTTAGTTTTTACTTCTTGTCAGAGTCTTTTTGTATGGTGTTCATCGGGGATATTTAAATTAGACTTTGGTCCATGCCCTCACAGGGATTTTGTAAAGAGAAAAACACTTTTGATATCTCGGAATGGAATAAATTAGATTGCTATTCTGTCTCATTTGTGTGTATTTTTGACTTGGTTACTTTTTCTTTTTTATCTTCATATTTACTTTCTGTAATCTACATATTTTTCATAAACTTATATAAAAATTTATGTTATTTTGCAACATTCTTTTCATTAATAAATCCATCTAAACCCTTGTAATTAATACTTGTGGATTGGGAAAATATTTTTGAGGCTATAAAACATAGGGTGACATTCCCGACTATCTTGTCCTAGCCAGGCAAGATTCGAAAATGATTGAGTAAGATAATTCATATATTTTCCTCAACACACGGGTCAACTAAAGGAAAATTGCGTACACCTCGAAAAGCATGTTGTTCAAAGGTCATACGACAGAGCAAACATGGCCAAGTTTGTTTGTAGTTTTACTTCTCTCAGTGGGCCATTTTCCCTATTACAGGAGCCCTGATTTGACCTTAATAAAAGCATACAAGTATTGGTTTTTCCCTCCATCATTTTTCTAGGGGGTAGTTTACCTGAAAAATATTGGTGCCTTGTGTGTGAGATTTTGGTTTCCTAGTTTATGCTTCCATTGCATGTTTAGTTGATTACTCTGTTGTGCTTTTAGTAGATAAAGTAGTTTTATTTTGAGCTAATTGTCGAGTGTTAGGTAGGGGAATGTCAACATGGTATCAGAGGATACCAAGGTTGTTAGAGAATAAATCAACATGGTATTAGAGCCTAGTCTCTGAAGGAAGGAAATCAAGAGCAAAGATCTCAGTAATTGCAAGAAGATCTTGACAGATCTATAACCAAGGGGCGGAAATCAAAGGACAAATTCCAGGGATACTACAGAACTGAGGCAGAACAAGCGTTTTGTAGGTGTAAGGAGGTGTACGTGAGTCACAGTGGTGTCAGTCACGTACATATGTGGGTCACTGAAGGCACGGTCGCGTACATATAGAGGTCACAATGTTGACAGTCATGTACAGGGTGGTACAGAACAATATAGGGGTAGTTTCAGTAGAGGGTTCTTAGATCATATCTTGGAGATGGCAATTGGATTGTGATTTCAAGATATATTGGATGGGGTTTCCAACTATAGTCCTTGGAAGGAGAGAATCATGTTGGTGTTGATGGAGAACGAGATATGGGAATTTGCTAATACTTAGATAATTCCACCAACATATGCGGCAAATCTGGTCATCCATAATCAAAGGGATGTGAAAGCCAGACGCGTCATTCTAGATGGAGTGAAGGATCACTTGATCCCTCATTTATCAGGGAAGAAAACAGCCTAGGACATGTGGGAGGATTTGAAGATTTTATTTCAAAGAAAGAATGAGAATCACAAAATGGTGTTGAGAGAGAAGCTCAGGGACACAAAGATGGAAAGATCAGATACGGTGACGAGTTATCTCACCTGGATCCAACAGGTTCGAGATGAACTATATGTAGTTATGATTCAGAGTTGGTGAGGACGGCGGTCAAGGGCTTCAGGAAGGAGTAGACATCGTTCATCAAAGGGATCGTGGCATGAGAGAAGCTCTCGGATTGGTCAAGGTTGTGGGATGACTTCGTTCAGGAGGAACTTTGAGATGAAGATCTGAATGGAGGTCTGCACAAGAATGATGATGAGAACCTTGATCTTGCCAGTTAGGCAAGGAAGGGAAAGTTTAAGAAGATTGTCAGTGGAGAGTCTACCACTCAAGATGGAAAGAAGAAGAAGAACATGAGCAAAGTTAAGTGCTTTGCATGTCACAAGTTTGGACATTATGCAATTCAATCTCCGCAGAGGAAGACAGGTGGGAACGAAACAAAACCAAAGGTAGTTGCAACAACAAAGACTCAAGTGGACGAGTTTTGCAAGAAGTTTGAACAAACAGAGTTCTTACGTGTTTCCCAGACTTCCTTGGGAACCATATCAGTTGGTGCATGGTTGATCGTTAGAGGAGACACATGTCATATGATATGAGTGTTGATATTATGGTAGTTGCGGAAGGTATTAACCTCCACGTGTAACCTCTGACAAGACTAGAATATTATGGGAAGCAAGAGAAACCTTAAAACATTGGATAATAACCCTAGGAGACAAGTCCGCTCAAGAGAATATTTAATATTGGGTTATTAGCCTCTAGAAAGAGAAGTCGACCCAATCAAGTGAGATATAGCAGTATAAATAGAGGGCGCTAGAGCTCATTTGTTATTCTCACTCTCACAACTACATAAGACCAGTGGTGCGCAAGTTTGGAGAGGAACTGCAGTTGCAGCTGCAGCAACTAGCATTTTGGTTTTGGCTTGGACTTTCTCTTGGTTATGGTTTGGAATTTTTGCTTGGTCTTTGGTTATTCTTGCTTGGTGCACTAGCCTTGGAGAAAGGTGTGCTACCTTGGTTGGCTATTGGATTGCTTTCAGAATTATTCTGTATATAAAGGTTAAGGTGCTCGGGGTGGCCTTTGTGCCTATGGTTGGGTGACAATATTGTTATATTTTCTATGGTGAAACGAGCACACCTATTTTTCTAATAGGTTATGGGCCCACACTATCTTCGGACAGTCTAACCCCTGGAAGATAGATTGGGAGAATTTTCTCAGTTGCAGTTGCAGACAAAGTTTGCTACAGCAACGAAACCCTAACCCTCTTGTTGAGGCACCTTAAGTGAAGAGCTTGACCTAATTCCTGGATAGCCTAGTACGCCCTAGCCTAGCGCACCTTCTGGTACTCTCAGAAAGCCAAGACGTCAAGTTTGAGTTTTTGGTCAAAGTCAAACATTGACCAAGTCAAAGAAGTCATGACTTACTCTATGAAATCAGAAAACAAGTTAGAAGGGGATTCTAACTTCAAAGCATGGAAAACAAGGATTGACCTCATCCTTGCCAAGAATAAAGTGTTGGATATCGTGAAAGGCAAGATCATGGAACGACAGTTTGAAGAAGGAAAAGAGAAGGAAACTCAAAACATCGCAGTTATGGAGAAGTTCAAGGACAATGACATCAACGCTATGAGCATCATAGTGGACTCTGTAAAAGACCACTTGATACCCTATATCTCTCATCATGACTCATCTAAGAAGATGTATGATGCCCTAAGTAACCTATTCTCGGTCAAAAACATTGGACAAGTGATGAGTCTGAAGAATGAGCTCTATGACATGAAAATGAATGATGATGACAACATAACATCATACTTTGCAAGAATCTCTCAGTTAAGAGATCAACTACAAGCTATTGAAGAAATCATTTCAAAAAAGGAACTAGTAAATATAGTACTCAATGGCCTTCCCAAGACATGGGATTCATTTTCCACAAGCATGAACATAAGAAAGGAGTATCCCACATTTGAAGAGGTTTGGAATTGTTGTGCACAAGAAGAATCAAGGATTAGTGCAAAAGAGAAATCCCAAAAGAAATATGATGATCAAGCCTTCACAGCAAAGTTCAAGAATTTCAGGAATAAGAGGAAGTTTGGCTTAAGGAAGAAACCAAATCAAGAAAAGGATATGTCAAAAATACAATGCTTCCATTGTCGAAAACATGGTCACTACAGGAACCACTGTCCTGAGTTAAAGAAAAGGAAGGAAACATATGAAGCAACAGTTGTCGAAGAAAGGGAACCCTCAAAGAAATCCAAGCAGGATAAAACAAACTCAAAGAAATCCAAGCAGGATAAAACAGAGTTCTTCTTCTAGTCAAGGTAACAATATTCTTCTATAACATAGTTCTTGTACATACCATGTTTACATAGTTCCTGTACATATCATGCATATCTATTTCTTAGAAGATAAGATGATCAGTGAAACAATACCTATGGAAGAATAACAAGATAAGGATTGTTATTACAATGACTACAAGTCAAGTAATGCACATGAAAAAGATGAAGTACATTGACAATCCTTGGTGACAATTCTTGTGGAAGCTATTATATAAGTAACAACTGCCAGATGAGCCACAATCAAAATCAAACTTGAAGAGACCCGGAAGGAGTCGGACCAGAAAGAAGTCAGTAATCAAGAAGAAACTAGAATAAAACTTGTGACACTTTGCAGAAAGCAACAAGAATGCAAACAGAAGCATGGACTCATGGAGGGAGCTGATTGCAAAATTCCAAAAGAAGAGCATGCATTCAAGCATGAAGTCGGGATTAGGAGGGAGCTAATCCTAAATGACATCATACATTGAAGAATCCGTAAAAATTATAAAGTATTTGTCCATGTTCCCCATTGGAAGTAGCAACCATGATAAGCAACACGTGTTCAATTTGACTCTAGAAGAAGTTTTTCTTCGAAAAGAAGTCTCAAGTATCCTTGGTTATCCATCTACATCCATGTTCATATGATGAAAGGAAGGAGTTGGAATCTTCAGGAAGGAAGGGCATGGAATCTATAGAAGACTCCATGGAACCAAAAGCTAAAGAGGAACATGAGGAAGAACATGAACATTCCAAGAAAGAAAGAAAAGACAAAACAACCAGTTATTATGCAGAGAATCATAAGACTACCAGCATAGTTTGAACCCACTAGAAGCAATCAAGGAGAAGAAATGGATGTTGTAATGAAGAGCAGTGTATGTAAGAAATTGTGAAAAAAAAAACTATAAATGGAAAGCATTGTGAGATTCAGAACTAGAGGTTATTCCAGAAGGAAGGAGAAGACTATGATGGCAGCTTGTTCCAGTAAACCAGATATACCTCTTGCAATATCCATGGATTGAAATTTATATGTAAAACATTGTTCTTCCCAATAAAGAAAATTGAGAAAGAAGCTTATGTAGAGCAATCTCAAGGTTTTGAGGTATACCAGAAAGAGATCCATATATGCAAATAGAAGAAGGATTCAAGCAACTTGATGCAAAGTATCTCATATACAACAGAAGCGTGGCGAGAACTTCCTATGACAGAAGAAGTTCTACTTGGATATGTTTCAGTTTGAGCTTTGCTACGATGTCATGGGATAGCAAGAAACATAAGTATGTTGCACTTAGCACTACAGAAGCAGAGTATATTGCAGTTTGTGATGCTTGTACAGAAGCAATGTGGCTCCGTAAGTTGGTTTTTGGACCGTCTCATCAGGTTCTAAATTCGACCATGATAAATTGTACTGATCAAAGCTATGTGAAGCTTTCAGAGAAATCGGTGTTCCATGACAGGTCAAAGTACATTAAGATCAAGAATTATATTCTCTATGATAAAGTCTAGAAGAGAGAAGTGGTTCTCCAGTATATCTCCACAGATGAGAAGATAGCATATATTTTGGTAAGGCCTTTGTCCAAGATGAAAAGTTTCCATACTTAAGGGACAAGCTGGTGCTCGTGGAGATGACTTCCTTATTGGAAAAAGGAAGTGATTACTCACAGGTTGGGAGGGAGCATTGATATGTTATTGATTTATGGACAGTCATTTTCCAGTTTGGAAAATGGTCCAGGTTGGGCAGTTCATTTCCAGTTCGAAAAGTGGTTCGAGATTTCTGGCGGACAATCATTTTCCATTTCGGAAAATGGTCCAAATCGAATAGACATTTTCGTAATGAAAATGGTATGATAGGTTGTTGATGTACCATAAACAGTGATTCCCCTTGTGGCCAGTGTGGGGAAATGGTCTAGGACAGTCATTCTTCTTGGCAGTCACTCTGAGTAGTGGTCAAGTAGAATGGTCCACCTCACCAGGCAGTGATTCTTTCGAAGTTCACAGTTGTGACCAGTTTCGAAGAATGGTCTATTTTGGAGGTTGGTGCAGGACATTCATTTCCTTAGGAAATGGTCCGGACAGTCATTCCCTGAGGGAGACTCATTCTCTCAAAGTTGCACTATGATTAGTGTCGGAGGAATGGCCAAGTTAGGTGAATGGTCCAGGTTCAACAATCAAGGACAGACATTCCCTAGGGCAGACTCATTCTCTCCAGGTTGCACTATGATTAGTGTTGGAGGAATGGCCCAATTAGGTGAATGGTCCAGGCTCAAAAACCAGGGACAATTATTCTTCTATGCTTGGGAAGAATAGTCCAGATAGCCCATAGTTGATGTTTTACTTTCTAAGGGAAGATGCTCTTCCAGATCTCACAGATGTGAGTGGAAGAATGGCCCAGATGACTCAGTTTATATCATGATATTGTTGATATAGATGATATGATTGTTGTGGAGACTGTATGTCTCTAGATAGTAGTTGTATGCTATTGTGGTGGATGTGATCCACTGGTAGTGATTGTGTGTCACTGGTTAGTAGTTGTGTGCTACTAGGAGTGGTTGTGTACCACTGGGTAGTAGTTGTGTATTGCTATGGATAGACACAATTGTGTTCTATTGGATGGCATTGCTCTGATTGTCATGGAGACTATCACTAGTGTTGGAGATGATTACCAGCTAGATAGATAGTCAATATGTTGATGGGAGACATTCTCCAGGCGGAGAATGGTCCAGGCATGACAAATTACTGGTGGATAGACATTCTCCCTATGGAAAATGGTCTAGGACGATCATTCTTCTAGGACATATATACGGATTAGAAGAATAGGCCTTGTAGCCCATGGCGTGGCTTCCAACATCTATTGGGACAATTATTCTTCTAGGACATATGTCCGGATTAGAAGAATAGTTCATGTATCACTCTGTGGAGTGACTGACTTATTCAACATCATGCATGATTACCCAGATGGTGCTCACGATTTGATCATGAGATAGCCTGTGTGTCTATGATGATGTTACCGGTTGAATGGTATGTTTGTGATCAAGACCGTTGCCTTTAATACCTCCCTAGCTATGAGGGAGTGTTGATATTATGGTAGTTGCGGGAGGTATTAACCTCCACGTGTAACCTCTAACAAGACTAGAATTTTCTAGGAAGTAAGAGAAACCCTAAAACGTTGGATAATAACCCTAGGAGACAAGTCAGCTCAAGAGAATATTTATTATTGAGTTATTAGCCTCCAGAAAGAGAATTTGGCCCAGTCAAGTGAGATAGAGAAGTATAAATAGAGGACGTTAGAACTCATCTGTTATTCTCACTCTCACAACTGCATCAGACCAGTGGTGCGCAAGTTTGGAGAGGAACTGCAGTTGCAGCTGCAACAGCTAGCATTTTGGTTTTGGCTTGGACTTTCTCTTGGTTATGGTTTGGACTTTTTTCTTGGTCTTTGTTTATTCTTGCTTGGTGCGCTACTTGGTTGGCTATTGGATTGCTTCCAGAATTGTTTTGTCTGTAAAGGTTAAGGTGTTTGAGGGTGTCCTTTGTGCCTATGGTTGGGTGACAATATTGCTATATTGTCTATGGTGAAATGAGCACACCTATCTTTCTAACAAGGAGCACGAGAGGTGTTCGATATCTTCACAGAGTTTGACTCAGAGATGCATGTGGAACTTGGTATGGGGACCAAGCATGTAGTGAAGGGATCTAGAACAGTGTTGTTCCAATTGGAGTTAGGAGGCACATTGAGAGTGACTAATGTGCTATGGGTACCATAACTCAAGAGGAGAGTGATCTCGGTCTCAATGATTGAGAAGAAGGGATTTGACGTAGCATTCTAGGATGGAAAGGTGTTGATAAAGCCCAGAGTATCTAGCTCAGAAAAAGAAGTTGTCTTTGGAGTTAGAGAAAACAACTTGTATAGGCTAAAGGGCAAGCCTATGCGAGCAATGGAAAGAAACATAGTGGAAGAGAAACAGTTAGCTCCGAAGGTTGAGTATCTCAAAGGAAGTCAGCCTTCAGGTTTAGGTGGGAAGGAACAACCTTCCAAGTCTGTCGAGAAGGAGTCATGGTACGAGATAGCCATGTAGGATGCTCAGGAGCAAGAGGCTTCTAGGAGCATGTTCAGAGGCAATGAGTCTTCAGAGACAGGTTAGATCATGATGGCAAGGATAGCTTATGTGTCAAAGGGAGTGGCCAATCAGGTGGATTGGAGAGAAGGCATGGTAGCGAATCTAGTAGCGAAGATAGAACCAACTCCAGGGTGAAGAAGTACCTTCCTTGCTAAGAGGGAGTGTTGATGTTAGTGGTAGCATCGGACAGGTACTTTCGCATTGGCTTGTGTCTAGCATGTGGAAGTCGTCGAAATCCTACTGAGTTTACTTTAGTTAAAAGGAATTAATTAAATTAAAAGTGTTTCTATTAATTAATTGAGAAAATGCTAAAAGTTAGCATGCATGCAATCTTAGCATGTAATCTAAATCTCAAGTGAGATTAGAAACAGATTGTAACTCATGATTATAAAAGAAAGGCTAGGGTGAAGGAAGATGACACTCGACTCAACTTGTGTGAGGTGCACTTGTGAGAGACTTGTGTTGAGGGATTCGACACAGAGACTTTGGTGAGAGATCAAAGTCGAGACTTTTGGTGAGATTCCAAGGTCAAGGATAGAAAGGGACTTTTGCTAGTGTGAGGAGTGTAGAAGCAAAGGACTTTTCCTTACACAAGAGTAGGAGATCTCACTGGTTCAGTGAAGATATTTCATCCAAGTGTTGATGTAGAGAGGGTTGGATCACAAAGGACCGTGGTTCAAGATCTTGGATAGGTGGAGAAGGAATTCAATCTAGAGATCATACAGGTCAAGGAGAAGAGAGAGCAGAGGCAACCGCAAGTGGGTTTCAGAGGATAGAAGCTAGAGGAAAGTGTAGTGTCGTATGGAAGTGTCCATACAAGTTTTTCGTACATGTACGCGGTTCACACTGGAGACAGATGCATATGTACACAGGTCAGTTGAAGGCGAATTGCATACACCTCGAAAAGCATGGTGTTCAAGGGTCGTACGACAGAGAAGACTTGGCCATGTTTGTTTGTAGTTGTACTTCTCTCAGTGGGCCATTTTCCCTATTATGAGAGTCCTAATTTGACCTTAACAAAAACATATAAGTATTGGTTTTCCCTATGAGGTTTTTCTAGGGGTAGTTTACCCGAAAATATTGGTGACTTTGTGTAAGATTTTGATTTCCTAGTTTATGCTTCCACTGCATGTTTAGTTGATTATTGAGTTGTGCTTTTAGTAGATAAAGTGATTTTATTTTGAGCTAACTGTCGGGTGTTGGATAGGGGAATCTCAACATGGTATCAGAGGATCCCAAGGGTTGTTAGAGAATAAATCAATAATTTAATCCATTTTCACATATTTGGAAGCATATTTCACCTTTTTGAGATATTTGGGAGTGAAGACACATTGTTTGAGGTCTTTTCTACATATTTGAAGGCATGTTTCACCTTTGACAAGGGATTTGGGGTGAGAACATTTTGTTTGAGGCCGTTTATACATATTTGGAGGAAATATCTTTGCATGAGGAGATGCCATGTGGCATTATATGAATAATAAATGCATGTTTTAAAAGGATCTCATGAAATAGAAAGATGACAAGTGGCGATATGGACCTATTTTATTCACTCAAAAGGCAAGCTCAAGGAGGATTCTAGGGCATCCTAAAAAGAAATATTATTTATGAATTAGGGTTTTATTTGCCTCGTTTTTCGTCACCTCGATTTTCATGTCCATTGTTAGGTGGTTTTTCGACACATGGTTTTTTGCCGATGGTTTTCTATTTTCAGTTAAGGAATTAGGGTTGTTGACTAATCCAGGTCATTGGGTTAGGGTTTTGGATGTCGTTGGCTCCTATATGTATATTGTATTGTAAACAATGTAACACTATGAATGAATATAGAATATGTTAGTTTTCCCGATTTAACTTTCCAGGGAAAAACTCTATTTTGGACTAATTATCACGGTGAATGGTTCTTCTCCATCATATTCAAACCTCTTGCTTTTTTATCTTGACTCCATCACCCAATTAGAAAGACATTGGTCTTGTTAGTCCACCATCCTTTTATTTCTAAAGAACGTCTTAAACATTCTTTTCTAGGGTTCCCCCGTTGTGCTGGAAAAGAACTGACCTAAAGTGAGAGGAAGAGTTGTTGATTCACTAACAAAAGTTTCAGACCTACATTGCAACTCCTGAAAGCTCAGTGTAGAGTCCCTTCTAGAATGCATTTAAATTCAAAATGGTCATGTGATTGCTAGGCAAAAGAATTGGGTGGTATGCTGAGATTGTTTGCTATTCTAAGCAGGTGACATATGTGACTGCCACTCAATAAGCATGAAAATCACTCCAAACCTCAAACCTCCATGCAATTCAAGTCCAAGGCTGCAATAGGTAGCCTAGAATGAGATTAGTGGTTTCGTGGTGAGCTCCTACTTTAGTTACGACTATGCAGTTCTCTTTCCTATAACGTTGAAAATAGAACAAGCACCTTCTTGCCTCACCCTACATTTTCATCCCTTGATTCATTTTGGCAGACTATGCAGTTCTCTTTGCTATAACGTTGAAAATAGAACAAGCACCTTCTTGCCTCACCCTACATTTTCATCCGTTGATTCATTTTGGCATTTCCCGAATGCCAATAAGTTTGTTTTGCTCGACATGCCACATACTACAGTGCATCGATCTCAACGCCTTGCTAACACCAAACAACCAAGAAGTTAACTAAATTAACTAAGGAATGAATATCCCAATTGATTATGGAAAGATTCTACGAAATCTTATACATACACTGCTTAATGAGAGAATTACCAAGTTGAAACTCGTTTCGTTTTGCTCACTGGGTATAGGTTATAGCTTTCTATGTTTGTATTGTCAAGTACTGCCTAGCATTTGTATCTCCTACTCTAAACTCATAGGCATGAGATCCCCTCTGTATGAATGCCAAAACAATACAGTACATGAGGATCACCATAGGCATGAGTGCTTATTCCTACTGGACACTGCCACAGCGTCATGTATTGCTGCACAAAAAAAAACAAATTGAATCGTTGGCAAATGGAATAATTGTTATTCAAGAGAAATTAATTCAATGTGATGCATTCTTTCCTTTTTCGTTTGTTGTTGTTATATATCATTCATACATGCACACTGCTATCTCATTTTCGAGAGAGACATGCATGATGTTTTGACAACCTTTTGCTTTCTCTTTATATTGGTATTGCAAACCAAAAGGATACAGCATTCCATTTCCCTTTGAATGATAATACAACGTTGTACGACATCACCGACCAAGAAACCCCCAACCAGAAAGGTTCTCAACTAATACAATTTTTAATCAGCGAAGAAAACTTCAGAGGACAATGACATCCAAGCTGCATTGCAGTGAAGGGTGATTTGGTGATATCAATTGGATGGAAATCAACATCAAAAAGAGGAAAGAAAAGTTAGCTAGTTGCGGGCCTCCCCTCAAAGGTAAAAGTGTAATGGAACTATTGTATACCTACTTTGTTTGCGTCCACACCTATTTCATTGCCAATGAGCGGAAAGTACAGGGTGGTGATATTTTATTCCATCTACCCTGAAGAAATGTCAAAAGTGTACAAGTGTTGGTGCCACTGTGAATTTCAGTGTCGTAGTGCACCTTTATTTAGCTATCATAAAACGTGTAGGGGCATCTTATAGATTTTGATCTGATCCTAACATAGGCTATCAACTACTTTAAAGATGCCTTTTTTAAATTTATTTAATGTCTTCAAATGCTATTTTTCATGGAAGGCAATGTTATTTTTAGCCATTTTGTATTTCGGCCAAAAAGCATTTCCCTTACTTATTCTACCTAAATCAAACCTCTATCGACTTGAAGAATAAAAGTTAAGAGCATTAAGATAACAATATGAAGTATATAGCACAATACTCTAAGATGCACACTATCATTCTATCAGTTTCTTAGATATTCCTTGACCTATCAATAAGCCTAACCTGAATCCAAGTATTACAGTAATTACAACACATGTATTACCATGTTCATAAGCAGATCAGAGTACTGATAACAACAGACCCAACTTACTCGTATGGCTCTGGATGCTATACGAGTGGAGTGGAGCCAGCATTATTGTTGCTTCATCCTTTGTCCGATCGATGGGAAGCTGATCGGTGCTAGGGGAGTTATGTAAATGGTATGTAGTCAACGGTCTCCAGTCTGAGATCAGAGTTATGGGGCGTTTCGATGACTACTTTCCCCGGTCTCAGGACCCGCGTATCTGTTCCTACACGTGCTTCTCTCCTTGCTGTTCCTTCTTTGCTTCGTTTGTTCTGATTGCTTTTGCTCGTCTGCCGGATGATCTGCCTGTACGGATATGGGGTATCATTGTTTTGCCACTCTAAGTAGATTCACTATACCCCACCACTGACATAGATGATATGGCGGGTCACTGTAATTCTTACTCGAGTGATCCCTGGCAAGATGTATAATCATGTATCAAGGTTGTTATAGGTGCTGCTATGAAGCCCCATCCATTGATAGTTGTAGCTTCCCCCTATGATCCCAATGATAATACTCAGTCGGAAAACCAAAGGCCAAGAAACACTAATTCAGTTTCTCCAAATCATCATAAGAAATCAAAACTTTCTCTGAGAGACATGAATTATCCAGCCAGAACAAAGCCCCGATGCACACTATCATTCTATCAGTTTCTTAGATATTCCTTTTATAGCACATCATGGAGATTTCGATAATCTCATTAAAAAAAATTGACATGATTATCTTTTGA
>JZKD02S0904544.1:129110-162464 GCA_000966675.3 Picea glauca
TTTAGGCTGACTGAAGGGGGTGTGGGCCCATAACCTGTTAGAATATAGAGGATTGTGCTCGTTTAACCATTGACGATACCCTCGTCACCCAACCACATGCCTTAAGCCACCCTCCAAGCACCTTGACCTTGATCGAGAAGAGAATTCTGGATGCAATCTATAGCCAAGAGAGGCTAAATGCACCAAGCAAAAGAATAGAAACTAAATTGAACAGATGATCCCACCCATAAGCTAGCGCCCCACTCTCCCAGCTTTCCCAGAAAACCTGCGCACCAAACTGCTGCTGTATGCAACTGCGTGCACAGATATTGCTCTCACTGCAACTGCTGAGATGACAAATAATGAAACTGGCGCCCTGTATTTATATTGGACTGGCCAGTCTAATTGGGGCTGACCTGGCCAGTCTAACTGGGCCGACTTCTTCTTCTAGGCATCAATAAATTCAATATAAATATATTTGTTCAGCCGACAACTTGTCTAGGGTTTCCTTCAAGTCTTTGCTTCCTTCTGGAGGATTCTAATCTCGTCATAGGTCATAATAGAGGTTCATACCTCCCGAAGCTACCATAATATTAACAGTATTATCTTTCAAAGTGAGATGGAATGCTGTATCCTTTTGGTTGGCAATACCAATATAAAGAGAAAGCAAAAGGTTGTCAAAACATCATGCATGTCTCTCTCAAAAATGAGATAGCAGTGTGCATGTATGAATGATATGTAACAACAACAAACGAAAAAGGAAAGAAAGCATCACATTGAATTAATTTCTCTTGCATAACAATTAATTCCATTTGCCAACGATTCAATTTGTTTTTTTTTGTGCAGCAATACATGATGTTGTCGCAGTGTCCAGTAGGAATAAGCACTCATGCTTATGGTGATCCTCATGTACTGTATTCTTTTGGCATTCATACAAAGGGGATCTCATGCCTATGAGTTTAGAGTAGGAGATACAAATGCTAGGCAATACTTGACAATACAAACATAGAAATCTATAGCCTATACCCAGTGAGCAAAACGAAACGAGTTTCAACTTGGTAATTCTCTCATTAAGCAGTGTATGTATAAGATTTCATAGAATCTTTCCATAATCAATTGGGATATTCATTTCTTAGTTAGTTTTGTTAACTTCTTGGTTGTTTGGTGTTAGCAAGGCGTTGAGATCGATGCACTGTAGTATGTGGCATGTCGAGCAAAGCAAACTTATTGGCATTCGGGAAATGCCAAAATGAATCAAGGGATGCAAATGTAGGGTGAGGCAAGAAGGTGCTTGTTCTATTTTCAATGTTATAGCAAAGAGAACTGCATAGTCTGCCAAAATGAATCAAGGGATGAAAATGTAGGGTGAGGCAGGAAGGTGCTTGTTCTATTTTCAACGTTATAGGAAAGAGAACTGCATAATCGTAACTAAAGTAGGAGCTCACCACGAAACCACTAATCTCATTCTAGGCTACCTTTTGCAGCCTTGGACTTGAATTGCATGGAGGTTTGAGGTTTGGAGTGATTTTCATGCTTATTGAGTGGCAACCACATATGTCACCTACTTAGAATAACAAACAATCTCAGCATACCACCCAATTTTTTTGCCTAGCAATCACATGACCATTTTGAGTTTAAATGCATTCTAGAAGGGACTCTACACTGAGCTTTCCGGAGTTGCAATGTAGGCCTGAAAATTTTGTTAGTGAATCAACAACTCTTCCCCTCACTTTAGGCCAGTTCTTTTCCAGCACAACGGGGGAACCCTAGAAAAGAATGTTTAAGACATTCTTTAGAAATAAAAGGATGCTGGACTAACAAGACCAATGTATTTCTAATTGGGTGATGGAGTCAAGATAAAAAAGCAAGAGGTTTGAATATGATGGAGAAGAACCATTCACCAATCTGTCATAATTAGTCCAAAATAGAGTTTTTCCCTGGAAACCTAAACTGGGAAAACTAGCATATTCTATATTCATTCATAGTGTTACATTGTTTACAATACAATATACGTATAGGAGCCAACGACATCCAAAACCCTAACCCAATGACCTGGATTAGTCAACAACCCTAATTCCTTAACCGAAAATAGAAAACCATCGGCAAAAAACCATGTGTCGAAAAACCACCTAACAATGGACACAAAAATCGAGGTGACAAAAAACGAAGCAAAAATGTGACACGTTGACACAAAAAACGAGGCAAATAAAACCCTAATTCATAAATAATATTTCTTTTTAGGATGCCCTAGAATCCTCCTTGAGCTTGCCTTTTGAGTGAATAAAATAGGTCCATATCGCCACTTGTCATCTTTCTATTTCATGAGATCCTTTTAAAACATGCATTTATTATTCATATAATGCCACATGGCATCTCCTCATGCAAAGATATTTCCTCCAAATATGTATAAAAGGCCTCAAACAAAATGTTCTCACCCCAAATCCCTCGTCAAAGGTGAAACATGCCTTCAAATGTGTAGAAAAGACCTCAAACAATGTGTCTTTACTCCCAAATATCTCAAAAAGGTGAAATATGCTTCCAAATATGTGAAAATGGATTAAATTATTGATTTATTCTCTAACAACCCTTGGTATCCTCTGATACCATGTTGATATTCCCCTACCCAACACCCGACAGTTAGCTCAAAATAAAATCACTTTATCTACTAAAATCACAACTCAATAATCAACTAAACATGCAGTGGAAGCATAAACTAGGAAATCAGAATCTCACACATAAGTCACCAATATTTTCGGGTAAACTACCCCTAGAAAAACCTCATAGGGAAAACCAATACTTATATGTTTTTGTTAAGGTCAAATTAGGACTCTCGTAACAGGGAAAATGGCCCACTGAGAGAAGTACAACTACAAACAAACATGGCCAAGTCTGCTCTGTCATACGACCCTTGAACAACATGCTTTTTGAGGTGTATGCAATTCGCCTTCAACTGAGTACATATGCATCTGTCTCCATTGTGAACCACGTACATGTACAGAAAACTTGTATGGACACATCCATATGACACTACACTTTCCTCTAGCTTCTATCCTCTGAAACTCACTTGCGGTTGCCTTTGCTCTCTCTTCTCCTTGATCTGTATGATCTCTAGATTGAAGTCCTTCTCCACCTATCCAAGATCTTGAACCACGGTCCTTTGTGATCCAACCCTCTCTGCATCAACACTTGGATGAAATATCTTCACCGAACCAATGATATATCCTACTCTTGTGTAAGGAAAAGTCCTTCTTTGCTTCTACACTCCTCACACTAGCAAAAGTCCTTTTCTATCCTTGACCTTGGAATCTCACCAAAAGTCTCGACTTTGATCTCTCACCAAAGTCTTTGTGTCGAATCCCTCAACACAAGTCTCTCACAAGTGCACTTCACACAAGTTGAGTCAAGTGCCATCTTCCTTCACCCTAGCCTTGCTTTTATAATCATGAGTTACAATCTATTTCTACTCACTTGAGATTTAGATTACATGCTAAGATTGCATGCATGCTAGCTTTTAGCATTTTCTCAATTAATTAATAGAAACACTTTTAATTTAATTAATTCCTTTTAACTAAAGTAATCTCAGTAGGATTTCAACGACTTCCACATGCTAGACACAAGCCAATGCAGAAGTACCTGTCCGATGCTACCACTAACATCAACACTCCCTCTTAGCAAGGAAGGTACTTCTTCACCCTGGAGTTGGTTCTATCTTCGCTACTAGATCCGCTACCGTGCCTTCTCTCCAATCCACCTGATTGGCTACTCCCTTTGACACAAAAGCTATCCCTGCCATCATGATCTAACCTGTCTTTGAAGACTCACTGCCTCTGAACATGCTCCTAGAAGCCTCTTGCTCCTGAGCATCCTACATGGCCATCTTGTACCATGACTCCTTCTCGACAGACTTGGAAAGTTGTTCCTTCCCACCTAAACCTGAACGCTGACTTCCTTTGAGATACTCAACCTTCGGAGCTAACTGCTCCTTTTTCTCTACCACTCTGTTTCTTTCCATTGCTCGCATAGGCTTTCCCTTTAGCCTATACAAGTTGTTCATTCTAACTCTAAAGACAGCTGCTTTTTCTGAGCTAGATACTCTGGGCTTTATCAACACCTTTCCATCCTAGAATGTTACGTCAAATCCCTTATTCTCAATCATTGAGACCAAGATCACTCTCCTCTTGAGTTATGGTACCCATAGCACATTAATCACTCTCAATGTGCCTCCTAACTCCGACTGGAACAACACGGTTCTAGATCCCTTCACTACATGCTTGGTCCCCATACCAAGTTCCACATGCATCTCTGAGTCAAACTCTGTGAAGATATCGAACACCTCTCGTGCTCCATGTTAGAAAGATAGGTGTGCTCATTTCACCATAGACAATAAAGCAATATTGTCACCCAACCATAGGCACAAAGGCCACTCTCGAACACCTTAACCTTTACAGACAAAACAATTTCGGAAGCAATCCAATAGCCAAGCAAGGTAGCGCACCTTTCTCCAAGGCTAGCGCACCAAGCAAGAATAACCAAAGACCAAGAAAAAATTCCAAACCATAACTAAGAGAAAGTCCAAGCCAAAACCAAAATGCCAGTTGTTGCAGTTGCAACTGTAGTTCCTCTCCAAACTTGCGCACCACTGGTCTGATGCAGT
This sequence comes from Picea glauca, assembly GCA_000966675.3. NCBI lineage: Eukaryota > Viridiplantae > Streptophyta > Pinopsida > Pinales > Pinaceae > Picea > Picea glauca. The sequence continues at coordinate 133,744 of JZKD02S0904544.1, forward strand.
TGTGAGAGTGAGAATAACAGATGAGCTCTAGCGTTCTCTATTTATACTTCTCTATCTCACTTGACTGGGCCAAATTCTCTTTCTGGAGGCTAATAACTCAATATTAAATATTCTCTTGAGCTGACTTCTCTCCTAGGGTTATTATCCAACGTTTTAGGGTTTCTCTTACTTCCTAGAATATTCTAGTCTTGTTAGAGGTTACACGTGGAGGTTAATACCTCCCACAACTACTATAACATCAACACTCCCTCATAGCTAGGGAGGTATTAAAGGAAATGGTCTTGATCACAAACATACTATTCAACCGGTAGCATCATCATAGTCACACATGCTATCTCATGATCAAATCATGAGCACCATCTGGGTAATTGGGCATGATGTTGAATAAGTTAGTCACTCCACAGAGTGATACATGAACTATTCTTCTAATCTGGACATATGTCCTAGAAGAATAATTGTCCCAACAGATGCTGGAAGCCACGCCATGGGCTACAAGGACTATTCTTCTAATCCGTATATATGTCCTAGAAGAATGATCGTCCTAGACCATTTTCCATAGGGAGAATGTCTATCCACCGGTAATTTGTCATGCCTGGACCATTCTCTACCTGGAGAATGTCTCCCATCAACATATTGACTATCTATCTAGCTGGTAATCATCTCCAACACTAGTGATAGTCTCCATGACAATCAAAGCAATGCCATCCAATAGAACACAACTGTGTCTATCCATAGCAGTACACAACTACTACCCAGTGGTACACAACCACTCCTAGTAGCACACAACTACTAACCAGTGACACACAGTCACTACCAGTGGATCACATCCACCACAGTAGCATACAACTACTGTCCAGAGACATACAATCTCCACAACAATCATATCATCTATATCAACAATATCATGATATAAACTGAGTCATCTGGGCCATTTTTCCACTCACATCTGTGAGATCTGGAAGAGCATCTTCCCTTAGAAAGTAAAACATCAACTATGGGCTATCTGGACTATTCTTCCCAAGCATAGAAGAATAATTGTCCCTGGTTTTTGAGCCTGGACCATTCACCTAACTGGGCCATTCCTCCAGCACTAATCATAGTGCAACCTGGAGAGAATGAGTCTACCCTAGGGAATCCCTGTCCTTGATTGTTGAACTTTGACCATTCACCTAACTTGGCCATTCCTCCGACACTAATCATAGAGAAACTTTGAGAGAATGAGTCTCCCTAGGGAATGACTGTCCGGACAATTTCCTAAGGAAATGAATGTCCTGCACCAACCTCCAAAATAGACCATTCTTCGAAATTGGTCACAACTGTGAACTTCGAAAGAATCATTGCATGGTGAGGTGGACCATTCTACTTGATCACTACTCAGAGTGACTGCCAAGAAGAATGACTGTCCTAGACCATTTCCCCACACTGGCCACAAGGGGAATCATTGTTTATGGTACATCAACAACCTATCATACCATTTTCATTACGAAAATGTCTGTCCGATTTGGACCATTTTCCGAAATGGAAAATGATTGTCCGCCAGAAATCTCGGACCACTTTTCGAACTGGAAATGAACTGCCCAACCTGGACCATTTTCCAAACTGGAAAATGACTGTCCATAAATCAATAACATATCAATGCTCCCTCCCAACCTGGGAGTAATCACTTCCTTTTTCCAATAAGGAAGTCATCTCCACGAGCACTAGCTTGTCCCTTAAGTACACAAAATTTTCATCTTGGACAAAGGCTTTACCAAAATATATGCTATCTTCTCATCTGTGGAGATATACTGGAGAACCACTTCTCTCTTCTGGACTTTATCACAAAGAATATAATTCTTGATCTCAATGTACTTTGACCTGTTATGGAACACCGATTTCTCTGAAATCTTCACATAGCTTTGATCATTACAATATATCATGGTCGAATTTAGAACCCGATGAGACGGTCCAAAAACCAACTTATGGAGCCACATTGCTTCTATACAAGCATCACAAGCTGCAATATACTCTGCTTCTGTAGTGCTAAGTGCAACATACTTATGTTTCCTGCTATCCCATGACATTGTGGCAAAGCTCAAACTGAAACATATCCAAGTAGAACTTCTTCTGTCATATGAAGTTCTCGCCACGCTTATGTTGTATATGAGATACTCTGCATCAAGTTGCTTGAATTCTTCTTCTATTTGCATACATGGGTCTCTTTCTGGTATACCTCAAAACCTTGAGATTGCTCTACATAAGCTTCTTTCTCAATTTTCTTTATTGGGAAGAACAATGTTTTACATATAAATTTCAATCCATGGATATTGAAAGAGGTATATCTGGTTTACTAGAACAAGCTGTCATCATAGTCTTCTCCTTCCTTCTGGAATAACCTCTAGTTCTGAATCTCACAATGCTTTCCATTTATAGGTTTTTTTTCACAATTTCTTACATACACTGTTCTTCACCACAACATCCATTTCTTCTCCTTGATTGCTTCTAGTGGGTTCAAACCATGCTGGTAGTCTTATGATTCTCTGTATAATAACTGGTTGTTTTGGCTTTTCTTTCTTTCTTGGAATGTTCATGTTCTTCCTCATGTTCCTCTTTAGCTTTTGGGTCCATGGAGTCTTCTATAGATTCCATGCCCTTCCTTCCTGAAGATTCCAACTTCTTCCTTTCATCATAGGAACATGGATGTAGATGGACAACCAAGGATACTTAAGACTTCGTTTCGAAGAAAAACTTCTTCTAGAGTCAAATTGAACACATGTTGCTTATCATGGTTGCTACTTCCAATGGGGAACATGGACATATACTTTATAATTTTTACGGATTCTTCAGTGGATGATGTCATTTAGGATTAGCTCCCTCCTAATCCCAACTTCATGCTTGAATGCATGCTCTTCTTTTGGAATTTTGCAATCAACTCCCTCCATCTAAGAGAGTCCATGCTTCTGTTTGCATTCTTGTTGCTTTTTGCAAAGTGTCACAAGTTTTATTCTAGTTTCTTCTTGATTACTGACTTCTTTCTGGTCCGACTCCTTCCGGGTCTCTTCAAGTTTGATTCTGATTGTGGCTCATCTGGCAGTTGTTACTTATATAATAGCTTCCACAGGAATTGTCACCAAGGATTGTCAATGTACTTCATCTTTTTCATGTGCATTACTTGACTTGTAGTCATTGTAGTAACAATCCTTATCTTGTTATTCTTCCATAGGTATTGTTTCATTGACCATCTTATCTTCTAAGAAATAGATATGCATGATATGTACAGGAACTATGTAAACATGGTATGTACAAGAACTATGTTATAGAAGAATATTGTTACCTTGACTAGAAGAAGAAGTCTGTTTTATCCTGCTTGGATTTCTTTGAGGGTTCCCTTTCTTCAACAACTGTTGCTTCATCTGTTTCTTTCGTTTTCTTTAACTCAGGACAGTGGTTCCTGTAGTGACCATATTTTCGACAGTTGAAGCATTGTATTTTTGACATATCCTTTTCTTGATTTGGTTTCTTCCTTAAGCCAAACTTCCTCTTATTCCTGAAATTCTTGAACTTTGCTGTGAAGGCTTGATCATCATATTTCTTTTGGGATTTCTCTTTTGCGCTAGTCCTTGATTCTTCTTGTGCACAACAATTCCAAAGCTCTTCAAATGTGGGATACTCCTTTCTTATGTTCATGCTTGCGGAAAATGCATCCCATGTTTTGGGAAGGCCATTGAGTACTATATTTACTAGTTCCTTTTCTGAAATGATTTCTTCAATAGCTTGTAGTTGATCTCTTAACTGAGAGATTCTTAAAAAGTATGATGTTATGCTGTCATCATCATTCATTTTCATGTCACGGAGCTCATTCTTCAGAATCATCACTTGTCCAATGTTTTTGACTGAGAATAGGTTACTTAGGGCATCATACATCTTCTTAGATGAGTCAAGATAAGAGATATAGGGTATCAAGTGGTCTTTTACAGAGTCCACTATGATGCTCATAGCGTTGATGTCATTGTCCTTGAACTTCTCCATAACTGCAATGTTTTGAGGTTCCTTCTCTTTTCCTTCTTCAAACTGTGGTTCCATGATCTTGCCTTTCACGATATCCAACACTTTATTCTTGGCAAGGATGAGGTCAATTGATGCAGGAGCATCGCTCACTCAATCAAGCGAGCCAGCATGTGGAGGAAAAGAGACAACTGGATAGTGCCAGCATATATATTTTTGAAATGCTTTGGAAAGTTGTTGCGCCGCCATTTAAATGAAGGCATTCATGAAAGAGCGTACTTGTATTGTATTATGGATAAGAAGGCATTTATTAGTTTTAATGTTGTTAGATAGGAATTTATTGTAGAATTAATAGTTCCAGATTTCGAGAGGGCAAACGGAATATAGGCACCCTCCTTTGTATTATTGTATTCATTCAGAGCATTCAACATTAGCATATTGAGAGCAAGAAGAGCAGAGCAGAGAATTTGTGGAAAATCCCCATGTACAGATATTGAATTAATAGGAAAGCTTTGATTCAATTCCATGGCTGTGATTATTCTCTGTGTGTTGTTGATATTATGCTGTTGCATATTTGCTTCTTGTTATGCCTTTGTTTTATATGTTGTGTATGTGATTTCATGGTAGATTCGAAATCTGTAAGAGAGAAGAGAATGAGTTTCAATTGTTTCTCTGTTTGAGCCAGGAGATTCCTGCATAGAGTGCAATCAAATTCATCCGCATAGAGTGCGTGATGAGGCTCAACAGTTAAACTCTCATCCTCATTCACCCAGAAATTGAATTGGGTCATAAGAGCCGTGCAGGATAAGTGCAGGTTGGATTTGAAGTCTCAGAGGCGAGCCTGAGAAAAGGAAGACAGGACTACTATTGTCAAGAGGACATAGAGTCTGGCTGAGTTCAACACTTGAGAGTGGTTGAAGGTTGAGCGTAAGCAGTTTACGCAGAGGTCTCTGAACGAATCAGAGTTGATAAAGCTCGGGAGGGATAGTTCCATGTAAACAGTGTGGGAACAGACCCAGGAGAAGTTTCGAACAAGGCGGAGTTTTGGAACGGAAGGATTCTCAAGGAGGAGAATCGACGGCTAGGATTCGACGAGGAGAATCGCAAAATTCTGCTGACCGTCAGATTGCAGAGAATTCGTGGGGAAGTTAACCCAAGTGCCATCGCATATCAACATTCGACGAATCGACGAGGTGGGTGCAGACTCGTTGGAATCGCGAGTCGCGATTTCCCGAGCTATTCAGAGTCGTTGATCTCCACCAGATAGGTGGCAAGAGATCCCAGCGTCTCGGGGTTCGACGCTCGGGGTTTTCGACCTCAGGGAAAACTTGCATCGTGGATCCACGATCCGTGAAATCCCGAGGGTGATGTGGCAGAGTGGAGCCACAGGTACGAGTGGAGCCCAGGTGACATTGAGTCGGGGATCGACACCTCGGGGCTAGGGGTCTGGAAAGTCAGGCTGTTGACATCGCGAGTGGCGATATCCCGAGCTGTTGACCGTTGACCATCGGAACTCGAGGTTCGGGGGTTGATTACACAAAAACAGAGCTGCGAGTCTCGCGATATCGTGAGACCCGATTTTTCGAGACACTTGCTGGGAGATCAACAGAGTACCCTGTGGGTGACGAAAAGGTTCCGATACGGGATCTGAGAGCATTGTGGCTCTTCGGATATAAGAGAGAGAAGGTCCTGGTGGAAGCGGTTGCCGCCGAGGGCAGCTTGCGTCAGAGTGGTATCAGAGCCCGAAATCTTGTCTGTATATCGCAGGCGAGAGAAGAGAAGGAGAAAGGAAGAGCACTCTGATACACACGACTTATGTTAGAGTGGTATCAGAGCGGGAGTATCTTTGTTTTCTGAAGCAGAGACAGAGCAAACATAATGCCGCCGAGAAGAGAAAGGCAGTCACCTGGTCGTGAAGACAGGGACGCCCGAAGGAGAGGAAGGCCAGCATGGAATCCAGAGATGGAGCGATAGATACGAGATCTCAGGGCAAGACTCGAAGAGATGGAGACCACCCAAAGACGTGGAGTTGGCACAGGAGAGTTCAGTGATTCTGAGGTGGAAGAGGAAGCTGGACACGATGCAGAAGAGGTCTCAGCAGAAGATGCCTCGACAGAGAAGTTGATCAGGGCCATCGCTAGGATGAGCTCAAAGACCAAGATGGACATTCCCGTCTATGAGGGGAGTCTAAATGCAGAAGAGTTGCTGGATTGGATCTGAGCACTTGACACCTACTTCGATTACGAAGATATCGAAGAGGACAAGAAGGTAAGACATGCTGTGACCAAGTTGAAAGGACATGCAGCCTTATGGTGGGAAGAGTTGCAGGCTGATAGGCACTGCAAAGGCAAACAGAAAATAAAGTGCTGGGATAGGATGATCGCTAAGATGAAAGCGAAATTCATCTCGAGAGACTACCAGATCACTCTGTTCAGGCGAATGCAGAACCTGTGACAGAAGCTGATGACGGTGAAGGAATACACCGAGGAGTTCTACAGGCTCAACATTCGGGCTGGTCATCGGGAAAGTGATGACGAAAAGGTGGCGAGATACCTGAATGGGTTGAGGTATGACATTCAGGACGAATTGAGCATGCTGACCATCCGAACAGTTGAGGATGTGTACCAGATGGCTCTAAAATCCAAAGAGAAGCTGAGCCGCAAGCAGGGACAACGAGGGCGAGGCAGAAGCCAGCCCAGAGGCAAAGCGATTGCCCAAGAAAGAATTCAGAAGCCCAAGGAGGAGTGGAAGAGACCTCAGGGTAAGGCTGAGAGAGGTGGAACCTCACAACAGAGGCAGCCACAAACTGAACAAAGGCAACAATATGCTGAGCCAAGGAGGCAGCATACAGAGCAGGGTGGCAGATATGTAGATGCCGACACATTTCCTCGTACCCGAGGTAGAGGAAGAGGCCGAGGAGGATTTATCACATGTTTCACATGTGGGAAAGACGGACATAAAGCCGTTGACTGTCTAGATAGGAAAATGGACAGAAATGAAGCTCACATCACTGAGGCGCAGAGGCATGATGCTGAGAGCGAAGATGCAGACAGCGGAAGATCGCTTGGAACGCATAAAATTCTTTTGACACCCGAGAAAGAGGTGGACAGCTCAGTGCAAAGGAGCAGATTGTTCAGGACAACTTGCACAACCAAGGAAAGAAAGTGCAAGGTCATAGTAGACAGCGGGAGCACCGATAATCTCGTTTCAACCGAGATGGTGGAAAAGCTGGAGCTGGAAACAACTAAGCACTCGAGTCCATATAAGGTCTCATGGCTACAAAAAGGACACCGGGTAAGTGTCACTAAACAATGCTTAGTTAAATTTAAGATTGGGAATTATCATGATGAGATTCTGTGTGATGTTATTCCCATGGACGTATGTCATATATTACTGGGTAGACCATGGCAGTATGACAGAAATGTTGTTCATGATGGGAGGATGAACACATACACCTTGGAGAAGGATGGGAGAACACACAGATTGCTTCCGATAAAGGATAAAGAGGTAAAGCCGGAAGTAAGCCGTACAATACTTCTCATGAGTGGGAAGAAACTTCTCACAGAGTTGGAGAAGAACGAAGATCCACAATTCTTTGTTGTCAGGAAGCCGAGAATTGTTCTGACAAGCACAAGAGTGGATGACTTACCAGACGAGATTCAGGAACTGTTGGGAGAGTTCGCTGATATCATTGTGGACGAACTACCTCATTTGTTGCCACCAATGCGGAGTGTGAGTCACCACATTGACCTCATACCTGGGGCAAGTTTATCGAATAAGGCAGCGTACAGGTTGACACCTCAGGAGAACGAGGAGGTCAAGAGGCAGGTATAGGATCTGCTGGACAAAGGACTGGTCAGAGAGAGTCTTAGTCCATGTGCCGTTCCAACGGTACTGAGTCCGAAGAAGGATGGAGGCTGGAGAATGTGTACAAACTCCAGGGCGATAAACAAAATCACTATCAGGTACAGATTTCCACTGCCAAGAATGGATGACTTGATGGATTGCCTGAGCGGGGAAAATTATTTTTCGAAGATTGATCTCAAGAGCGGATATCATCAGATCCGGATGAGAGAAGGAGATGAATGGAAGACAACATTCAAGACAAACGAGGGTTTGTATGAATGGCTGGTCATGCCGTTTGGTTTAACAAACGCGCCGAGCACTTTTATGAGGCTGATGAATGAAGTCCTGCGGGAATTCATCAGAAAGTTTGTGGTCGTATACCTGGACGACATACTGATTTTCAGCAAGACCAAGGCTGAGCATTTAAAGCACTTGGCTATTGTGATGAGGAGGCTACAGCAGGAGAAGCTGCTGATCAATTTGAAGAAGTGTTCGTTTTTGCAGACATAACTCATTTATTTGGGTTTTGTAATCTCGACGAATGAATTGAAGATGGATCCTGAGAAGGTTGAAGTAATAAGGAATTGGCCATCGCCAAGAAATGTTTTTGAGGTAAGAAGCTTCCATGGTTTAGCTAGTTTCTACAGAAAATTTATTAGAAATTTTAGTGGAATTAGCGCCGCGATGATGGACACCGTGAAGAAGCGGCATAAAGTTTTTCGTTGGACAGCAGAGGCTGAGAAGAGCTTCAATCTGTTGAAGCGGAAGATAACAGAGAAACCAATTCTAGTGTTGCCGGATTTTCAGAAAACCTTCCAAGTGAAGTGTGATGCCAGTGGGTATGCTGTTGGAGGGGTCTTGAGTCAGGATGACAGACCTGTTGCATATTACAGCGAGAAGCTGGATGATGCAAAGCTTAAATACTCCACCTATGATAAAGAGTTTTATGCCATCATACAGGCATTAAAGAAGTGGAGGCATTATTTGATACCCAAAGAGTTCGTTTTGTACAACGACAACCATGCATTGCAGTTCATAAGTCAATAGGAAAAGTTGAACCAGAAGCATGCGAAATGGGTAGAGTACATACAGAATTTTACATTTGTGATCAAGCACATTTCAGGGACTGCTAGCAAAGTTGCAGACACTTTGAGCAGGAAATGTTTGCTGTTGCAGGAGTTTAGAGTCAAAACCTTGGGTTTTGAGAATCTGAAAGATATGTATGCAGGTGATGCAGACTTTGCAGAAGCATACGAGGCAGCCGAGAACCCAGTTCTCAGGGATCAGACTCCGTGGATAAATTACATGATCCAGGAGGGATTGTTGTTTAGAGGCAACCAACTGTGCATTCCAGATTGCTCTATGAGGGAGAATTTGGTAAAGGAAAAACATAGTGGCGGTTTAGCAGGTCATTTTGGACATGATAAGACATTCTCCAAGCTGAGCGAATCGTATTTTTGGCCGGGGATGCGCACTGATGTTAAATGATTTGTTGACAGATGTAGGATATGTCAACATGCAAAGGGCCGAAAACAGAACACAGGGTTCTATCAGCCGTTGCCCATACCTGAGAGGCCATGGGAAGCCATCAGCATGGACTTTGTTTTGGGTTTGCCGAGGATGCAAAGAGGAGTTGATTCCATTTTTGTAGTGGTGGACAGGTTTTCTAAAATGGCACATTTCATACTGTGTCAGAAGACCAGCGATGCGACCCACATCGCAAATTTATTCTTCAAAGAGATTGTGCGATTGCATGGACTGCCAAGGAGCATAGTCTCGGATCGAGATACCAAGTTCATAGGTCATTTTTGGAGGACGCTATGGAAGAAGATAGGGATTGAACTGGCGTTCAGTTCTTCTTACCATCCGCAGATAGATGGGCAGACCGAGGTGGTCAACAGAAGTCTAGGAGACTTACGGAGAAGCTTGGTGACGGAGCATCACAACAGTTGGGATCAAATCTTACCACAGGCATAATTTGCGTACAACGATTCGGTGAATCGGAGTATAGGTAAGAGCCCATTTCAGATTTTGTATGGGATGCAGCCGAGAGGAGTTTCTGAGCTCAGGGAATCAAGATAGGCTGAAACTAGCAGCGCTCGTGTTGAAGAGTTCGCTGAAGCGATGGAAGAACTTCACGCGAAGGTGAAACAACGACTACAGAAGGCGAATCAAGAGTATAAGCGCAGAGCCGATCAACGGAATAGACAACTTAAATTCAAAGTTGGGGACATGGTTCTGGCGCACTTAAGAAAGGAGAGGTTCCCAAGAGGAACATATAACAAGCTCAAGATGAAAAAGATTGGGCCATGCAGAGTCCTGAGGAAATTCGGGGAGAATGCATACGAGCTTGAGTTGCCAGAGGGCATCGAGATATCTCCAATTTTCAACATTTTGGATTTATACCCCTACAGAACTGAGGATGCAGGAGATGGAAATGATGAGGAACCAATGATCCAGTGGCAGAAGCAGTTACCAGTTGCACAGAAGCCTCAGATGGAGTGCATACTGGATAAGAGAGTAGGAAGGAAGACCAGGAGAAAGCAGTATTTTGAATACCTGGTGAAATGGAAGAATCACCCAGTGGAGGATGCTAGCTGGGAGACAGAAGCAACAATACAACAACATGGGTAGACTGTGCAGGAGCTCATGGACAGGATCCCATGAAGTCTTTTGAGTCGAGGAGTATGATGCAGGAGCATCGCTCACTCAATCAAGCGAGCCAGCGCGTGGAGGAAAAGAGACAGCTGGATAGTGCCAGCATATATATTTTTGAAATGCTTTGGAAAGTTGTTGCGCCGCCATTTAAATGAAGGCATTCATGAAAGAGCGCACTTGTATTGTATTATGGATAAGAAGGCATTTATTAGTTTTAATGCTGTTAGATAGGAATTTATTGTAGAATTAATAGTTCCAGATTTCGAGAGGGAAAACGGAATATAGGCACCCTCCTTTGTATTATTGTATTCATTCAGAGCATTCAGCATTAGCATATTGAGAGCAAGAAGAGCAGAGCAAAGAATTTGTGGAAAATCCCCATGTACAGATATTGAATTAATAGGAAAGCTTTGATTCAATTCCATGGCTGTGATTATTCTCTGTGTGTTGTTGATATTATGCTGTTGCATATTTGCTTCTTGTTATGCCTTTGTTTTATATGTTGTGTATGTGATTTCATGGTAGATTCGAAATCTGTAAGAGAGAAGAGAATGAGTTTCAATTGTTTCTCTGTTTGAGCCAGGAGATTCCTGCATAGAGTGCAATCAAATTCATCCGCATAGAGTGCGTGATGAGGCTCAACAGTTAAACTCTCATCCTCATTCACCCAGAAATTGAATTGGGTCATAAGAGCCGTGCAGGATAAGTGCAGGTTGGATTTGAAGTCTCAGAGGCGAGCTTGAGAAAAGGAAGACATGACTGCTATTGTCAAGAGGACATAGAGTCTGGCTGAGTTCAACACTTGAGAGTGGTTGAAGGTTGAGCGTAAGCAGTTTACGCAGAGGTATCTGAACGAATCAGAGTTGATAAAGCTCGGGAGGGATAGTTCCATGTAAACAGTGTGGGAACATACCCAGGAGAAGTTTCGAACAAGGTGGAGTTTTGGAACGGAAGGATTCTCAAGGAGGAGAATCGACGGCTAGGATTCGGCGAGGAGAATCGCGAAATTCCGCTGATCGTTAGATCGCAGAGAAGTCGTGGGGAAGTTAACCCAAGTGCCATCGCATATCGACATTTGGCGAATCGACGAGGTGGGCGCAGACTCGTTGGAATCGCGAGTCGCGATTTCTCAAGCTATTCAGAGCCGTTGATCTCCACCAGACAGGTGGAAAGAGATCCCAACGTCTCGGGGTTCGATGCTCGGGGTTTCCGACCTCAGGGAAAACTTGCATCGTGGATCCGCGATCCGCGAAATCCCGAGGGTGACGTGGCAGAGTGGAGCCCAGGTGACATTGAGTCGGGGATCGACACCTCGGGGCTCAGGGTCTGGAAAGTCAGGCTGTTGACATCGCGAGTGGCGATATCCTGAGCTGTTGACCGTTGACCATCGGAACTCGGGGTTCGGGGGTTGATTACACAAAAACAGAGCTGCGAGTCTCACGATATCGCGAGACCCGATTTTTCGAGACACTTGCTGGGAGATCAACAAAGTACCCTGTGGGTGACGGAAAGGTTTCGATACGGGATCTGAGAGCATTGTGGCTCTTCGGGTCTGAGAGAGAGAAGGTCCTGGTGGAAGCGATTGCCGCCGAGGGCAGCTTGCGTCATCAATCCTTGTTTTCCATGCTTTGAAGTTAGAAGCCCATTCTAGCTTGTTTTTTGACTTCATAGAGTAAGTCATGACTTCTTTGACTTGGTCAATGTTTGACTTTGACCAAAAACTCAAACTTGACGTCTTGGCTTTCTAAGAGTACCAGAAGGTGCGCTAGGCTAGGGCATACTAGGCTATCCAGGAATTAGGTCAAGCTCTTCACTTAAGGTGCCTCAACAAGAGGGTTAGGGTTTCGTTGCTGTAGCAAACTTTGACTGCAACTACAACTAAGAAAATTCTCCCAATCTATCTTCCATGGGTTATACTGTCCGAAGATAGTGTGGGCCCATAACCTGTTAGAAAAATAGGTGTGCTCGTTTCACCATAGAAAATATAACAATATTTTCACCCAACCATAGGCACAAAGGCCACCCCGAGCACCTTAACCTTTATATACAGAGTAATTCTGAAAGCAATCCAATAGCCAACCAAGGTAGCACACCTTTCTCCAAGGCTAGCGCACCAAGCAAGAATAACCAAAGACCAAGCAAAAATTCCAAACCATAACCAAGAGAAAGTCCAAGCCAAAACCAAAATGCTAGTTGCTGTAGCTGCAACTGCAGTTCCTCTCCAAACTTGTGCACCATTGGTCTTATGCAGTTGTGAGAGTGAGAATAACAAATGAGCTCTAGCGCCCTCTATTCATACTGCTATATCTCACTTGATTGGGTTGAATTCTCTTTCTAGAGGCTAATAACTCAATATTAGATATTCTCTTGAGCCGACTTGTCTCCTAGGGTTATTATCCAATGTTTTAGGGGTTCTCTTGCTTCCCATAATATTCTAGTCTTGTCAGAGGTTACACGTGGAGGTTAATACCTCCCACAACTACCATAATATCAACACTCATATCATATGACATGTGTCTCCACTATCTATCAACCATGCACCAACTGATATGGTGCCCAAGGAAGTCTGGGAAACACGTAAGAACTCTGTTTGTTCAAACTTCTTGCAAAACTCATCCACTTGAGTCTTTGTTGTTGCAACTACCTTTGGTTTCACTTCGTTCCCACTTGTCTTCCTTTGTGGAGATTGACTTGCATAATGTCCAAACTTGTGACATGCAAAGCACTTAACTTTGCTCATGTTCTTCTTCTTCTTTCCATCTTGAGTGGTAGACTCTCCACTGGCAATCCTTCCTTGCCTAATTGGCAAGAGAAAGGTTCTCATCATCATTCTTGTGCAGACCTCCATTCAGATCTTCATCTCAAAGTTCTTCCTGAACGAAGTCATCCCACAACCTTGACCAATCCGAGAGCTTCTCTCATGCCATGATCCCTTTGATGAACGATGTCCACTCCTTCCTGAAGCCCTTGACCGCCGTCCTCACCAACTCTGTATCATAACTGCATCTAGTTCATCTCGAACCTGTTGGTTTAGGGTGAGACTACTTGTCACCATATCTGATCCTTCCATCTTTGTGTCCCTGAGCTTTTCTCTCAGCACCGTTTTGTGATTCTCATTCTTTCTTTGAAATAAAATCTTCAAATCCTCCCACATGTCCTAGGCTGTTTTCTTCCCTGATAAATGAGGGATCAAGTGATCCTTCACTCCATCTAGAATGATGCGTCTGGCTTTCATATCCCTTTGATTATGGATGACCAGATTTGCCGCATATGTTGGTGGAATTATCTAAGTATTAGCAAATTCCCAGATCTCGTTCTCCATCAACACCAACATGATTCTCTCCTTTCAAGGACTATAGTTGGAAACCCTATCCAATCTATCTTGAAATCACAATCTAGTTTCCATCTCCAAGATATGACCTGAGAATCCTTTGCTGAAACTACCCCTATATTGTCCTGTACCACTGTGACCTTTATATGTACGCAACCGTCCCTTCAATGACCCACGTATGTATGTGACTGACACCACTGTGGCCCACGTACACCTACTTACACCTACAAAACCCTTGTTCTGCCTTAGTTCTGTAGTATCCCTGGAATCTGTCCTTTGATTTCTGCCCCTTGGTTATAGATCTTTCAAGATCTTCTTAAAATTACTGAGATCTTTGCTCTTGATTTCCTTCCTTAAGAGACTAGGCTCTAATACCATGTTGATTTATTCTCTAACAATCTTAGTATCCTCTGATACCATGTTGAGATTCCCCTACCCAACACTCGACAATTAGCTCAAAATAAAACTACTTTATCTACTAAAATCACAATAGAGTAATCAACTAAACATGCAATGGAAGCATAAACTAGGAAACCAAAATCTCACACACAAGGCACCAATATTTTTCAGGTAAACTACCCCGAGAAAAATGATGGAGGGAAAAACCAATACTTGTATGCTTTTATTAAGGTCAAATCAGGGCTCTTGTAATAGGGAAAATGGCCCACTGAGAGAAGTAAAACTACAAACAAACTTGGCCATGTTTGCTCTGTCGTATGACCCTTGAACAACATGCTTTTCGAGGTGTACACAATTTTCCTTCAGTTGACCCGCGTGTTGAGGAAAATATATGAATTATCTTACTCAATCATTTTCGAATCTTGCATGGCTAGGACAAGATAGTCGGGAATGTCACCCTATGTTTTATAGCCTCAAAAATATTTTCCCAATCCACAAGTATTAATTACAAGGGTTTAGACTGATTTATTAATGAAAAGAATGTTGCAAAATAACATAAAATTTTATATAAGTTTCTGAAAAATATGCAGATTACGGAAAGTAAATATGGAGATCAAAAAACAAAAGTAACCAAGTAAAAAATACACACAAATGAGACAGAATAACAATCTAATTTATTCCATTCCGAGATGTCAAAAGTGTTTTTCTCTTTACAAAATCTCTGTGAGGGCATGGACCAAAGTCTAATTTAAAGATCCCCGATGAACACCATACAAAAAGACTGACAAGAAGTAAAAACTGAAATTTATAATCTGGATCAGCTTGCCAAAGATTGCTGCCAATTTGACTCTGCAAAATATCCTTGATCAACTATGAAACTTAATCCACAAACATACAACAATACACAGATTATCAAGGATAGATCAACACCTCTAAAACAAACATCTGAATGATTTGGTTCAATTTTGAACCTTGCTGTCTACAATAGGACCCTGCTGTCAAAAAGAGAATTAGGATTGAATAAACTCAAGAATGATTGAAAACTGAACTATCTCATGAAATCAAAAGAACAAACCTTAGTCTTGGTTTCTCCTTCTATTCTCTCCTTTGTTTCCTCTTCTCATTTAACTTTTATGCCTTCCAAATAAGTTGAAGTAGTTCAACTACTTTCTTTAGTTAAATTAGTTTGACTTAACTAATTTAGTTTAAGATAAATAATAATAATAATAATAATAGTTAAGGGTCTTTAATTAATAATAACTAGGTAGGTGGGACCCCTTGTGACTCCCATTTTTTCTTCTTTTCAAATTATAAAATAAAACACAAAGGGATAATCATTCAACACATGCCACCCTTATAACTCCCTTAGATACCTTTAAAATTGAATATTTAAATATTAGAAATAATTTAAATCATATCCAAAAAATATATAAATATCCACATAATCCAAAAAGAGCTTGTTGTCCAAACTTTCTGCAAACTATCAACACTGCCTTTATCAACTCAAATCATAAAAACACATAACCTAAAATCCATACTTTCCACTCTGAGAGACAATCTTTCTTTTATCACTGTTGTCTGCCTTTGATTTCCCGAAATTAGCTTGTGGTTGATTAGAACCTTGAGGCAATATTTCACTGATTACATGAAAACAATCGTCCTTCAAATGCATGCGGGAGCACATGGATTGTGAGGAGTCATTTGAGGGAGAGGAAGGGGAGGCAACAACTTTGTCTTTATCTTGCACATGTGGGACATCAGTTTTAAGTCTTTCACTAACATGTGAGGATTGAACAGGTGGATGAACAGGGGCAATCTAAACATTAGGATTTACAGGTGGTGGAGGAGGTAATGACAAATTGGGCCAACCACAATGGTGAGAGACAACTGGGTTGACAATCTCTTTCCATCCATCATTTGCAGGGACTTCTGGTTGCAAGGATACATGAGGAGGAATAAGGTTGCCATGGATGTTTTGAGGCTGGAATGGGGGTCTCTTTGGTCGAGGTTGTACTATTCCTTGCTCAATCCAGTTAAAGAACCCAGCTTGGAACAACTGGTTCAATTCCTGGGGATCAACATCAAAATGAATGGATAATCTAGGCCTTCTAGGCCCTCTGTTCCAGTTTCCTCTTCCTCTATTATTTCTTCCATGGCTACTAAAGAAACTCATCTCGTAGCAACAATTCATTAGTAACTAAGCTCTTAATAAACCATACATGACATTCTTCTTGCATGAATACAAAATTGGCTTAGAAATTGACACGAGATACATGCAAATCCATCCATAACAAACCATTTAATAATTTCCAAGTGAGTAGGGGGTGATAGGGTTCATGGGACCTATGGAGGGAGTGTAATGAGCGAAAGGTGGTATAATGAGAGGGAATAAATACACGAATACTGCTCATCAATTAATTAAATAATTTAACTGTGTAAAATATACCAAAATATTAGTTGCCAACCATTGTTGTGTTATCTCTTTTGTCGTTGTTACACATACCTTTTTAATTTATTTTACATAACATGGATGTTATAAATGAAATTGGGATTATGAAGGGAATATACTGAGCGAAAAGTTGTAGCATGAAAGTGACATAATATGGATACTGTTCATATAAAAATAAATCAAATCAAACAATCAAACATATCTCTGTTCGGACTTCCACAATTCAATCAATATTCACTTTTCAAAACCATCTAAACTGTTACTTCCTTTACAGATTTCTTGCTGGCTTCCAAAAATTAAATCATATGCCTAGAACTAATCCATTACAACAACCTTTGCATCCATATAAACTTTATATAACAGTCATAATAACAACATTGCAATCGATATGATAACCATAATAACCCTTTGAGCCTCAACCATTCATACTCCAATGCTAAATCTTTTATTTTAAAAAAACCAATAGAAATACGCACAATGATTCTAATCACTTATATCCAATTATTATTCTTTAAAATCAATAAGAATATGCACAGTATTTAGCACTATTTGTTCATTATTCAAACACTCTTCGACACAATCAAACTGGGCGTTAAAACTCATAATCGAGCCCCAATCAATTCACACACATGTGTCTTTCAAATATAATCAACATAAGTATTGATTCGAATAGTATTTGAATCAAATAACATGCAACTCTGAGTCCAAGCTTCACATAAATCAACATGTACAAACTTCTTCTAAAATTGCCCAACAAGGAACATAACCAAATTGTGCTCAATCAACCAAGCACACCTAGTGCCTATTTACCCTTGACTGGATTGAAACGATATCAAGATCATATTTAGGGTTTAAACACAAAAAAATGGAAGTAAGAAAAGATGGCTCAATCAAAGGAATAAGTCTTCGAAAAACGAAGACAACTTGTGAATTTTCAAATTTACCACAGACATATAACAAGTAACCATACTCTCAACTGTGAGGGTTACCAAATGATATTCAACTACCTCCAATAGGGAACGAAAATAAGCGAACTCTTAAACAAAACTGTAAAATGAGTGTCCAAGCACAAACCTGTGCCCATCCAAAAGCATATATAATGCTTCTATTTTACTTCTAGGTGATGTTAAACCCAACTGTGCAATGCTTTCCAGACAACAATGTCAGTGAGGGAAACACTATGATAGCTAACAACTCAGGGTTTTGCCAAGTCAAGGAAAGAAACACTTCAACTTTCAACAGTTCACATTGCAACCCAGAGGATTGAAAAATATCAACCACAGAGACGAAAAAGGAGTGAAAAATATTAAACCCAAAGACTGGTTGTAATACTCATGTGCAAGGCTCAGAGCTTGGAAAATAATCAATTTCCACATAGAAACTAGACCCAAAACCCAAATCGACCGAGCATACTTCACTGTCATTTTATCAATAAAACCATACAAAGATTACCCACAACAAGGAGAGCATAACCATTTGGTTTTTAAATGCTAACAGTCAGAATAATCACCATAAGAAACCATGGACACAACACCAATACACAGTTCAAATATTCCATAACAACCTAAGAAACACACAGACCGTGAGAAATCCTGAGCCAAAAATTGATTCAAAGGGAAGAGTAACCATCATGGTTGGAAGAAAAAGGAACCCATACCTGGAAATCCTACGCAAGGAAGAAACTCGAGTGTATGTTTTATTCATGACCGAACAATGCGGAGCATCAACAACCACCAGAGCCAAAAACCAAAATGTAAGTATGACTAGGGTGATGGCTTGAGGGGTGTTTGAGTGATGTGTAGTAAATGCACGTCGCTTCCCTCTCCAACCTCATTCAATTCCAAGTACAATCCAACCAATTCACCATAACACTAAGCATTTAATCAACCATATATTCATTGCCATATCCCATTTACATAGTGTGCCACCTTTGGTAATGTCAAACTCTCCAAAATAACAATGTGCTATAACATTAACTCATGTGTATTCAACGTATAACATCCAATAAGGCACATAAGTCTAGTAGCAAAGGTTTATTGCACCTCTTTTTGTCACAATAATACATAGCAATAGAGTTTCTGTATAGTCCTTTTATTTAAAAAAGCCCCAATATTATCCCTTTGCAAGATCATATTTAAACCAATTAATGCCATATTTAATTGCAATATCAAAACAAAACTTATAATAATCCTTTCATCCATAGGGAAGCCTTAACATAATTTGCAAGTGGCCATCAAAACTATTGGTTCTATGCATTAATCAACCAATCATCTTATGTCACCACAACATTTTAACCGTGATTCGAAACAACAAATGGTAGAAGACTGTGTTGGTACCATCACATAAGCAAACAATATAAGCGCAACATATCCATCATAGCGCCACAAGTCTACAAGGGGGTCCCACCTACTAGTTTATTATTAATATAAAAAATTAATAGAGCTTGGCAATAATTTGCGAGCATAGTATTCATCGTTGCATTTTTAAGTGTCAACAAACTGGCAACTCCACTGGGAAATCTGTTTCCAACAGATTAAGAACTTAGAATGTCTAGTTTTGTAGACCAGGTGAAACATTAGATCAATGAATTATATATCAGAATGATTATGCAACATGGGAAATGAGGTGGTCTAAGAGAAAGATGATTTGGGATTTTGGGAATAACTCATGGAAAGTGTTACGTATGAGGGGCTTATTCCTATATGCATAACATTCGATTAATCATAGCATTATTTTCTTTAAGGAGAAAAATTTCTGGTGTGCTCTTTTTGAATCTCAGGGCAGAAGGAACAAAAAGAAAGAAAAAAATAGGGATGAAAAACCAATTATCTTATGTAACAACAGTACCAAAAGTAGATAAAAATTTCAATGATGTCTTCAAGGAGGGACATCATGATAGCTGTGTAACCTGATTGTTATTGATTAACAATACTTGCAGAATAACATCGCTGTGGCAAAACTGACCCCAAATTTTATTTATGACAAGAAAATAAATCAATAAAAGAAATGAAACAACAGAAAGAAATAAAACAACAAAGAAAAATCAAAGCAGTGAAACAAAACTATAATACATAAGTAATTTATACATCATTTAAACTTTCAAATTGGTTCTACATAGTGTTTCAAGTGGGAACCATTGGTGCTATAAGAAAATAATCGCTCTTCCAATTCCTTTAGATTATAAGAATTTACGCCCAGGACAAAAGCAATTTTAAAAGGACCCAACCATAACTTTTGAAACTTTGAATACCTTCCTCTATCAGCGTGAGCTGAATCCCATAGCAAGACTTTCTCATTTACCTTAAATCTGACAACTTTTGTGATTTTATTGAAATATTTCTTAGCAGTTTGCTGCCTTCTCTTTATGTTCTCCAAGAAAAACATCCTTTGTTCCTCTAAAGCCAACAATGCATTTATCCTTTGAGGGATATTAGAAGAATTCAATTATTAAGTCTGTAGCATCAGTCGTAGAGAAGAAAGTTCCAGTTCAGTAGGCAAAATTGCTTCTTGACCATAAATAAGCTGAAAGGGAGTGCAACTTGTGCTCACCTTGGTAGTAGTATGATCTTCCCAAAGAGCATAAGTGAAGAGGGTATTCCATTGACGAGGCTTATCTTCGATGAGCCTCTTGATAATTCTAACTAGATTTTTGTTAGTAGACTCGACTTTCCCATTTCCTTGAGGATAATAAGCTGATGAAGTAAAATGTTTAACTCTCAATTTAGCTAGAAATTGAGTCAGCTTAGCAGAAATAAAAGTGGGCTGTTATCTGTAATAATCTCTAAAGGAATATAAAATATGGAGAAAATATTAGTTTCAAGGAAAGAAATAACCTGCTCATCCTGCGAATGCTTAATGGGACAACTTCAATCCATTTCGTAAAATAATATGTGGTTGTGAAGATAAAAAATTTCCCTGCTAAAGATGGAGGATTAATATGACCGATAGAAAAAGGAAAGTCAGGGAGGACATGTTGTAAAGGCATGGAAAAAAGGTGTTCTTTCTCAGCAAACTTCTGGCACTTGTCACAAGATCTTGAAAAATTATAAGAATCTTGAAAAATTGAAGGCCTATAATAGCCTTTTCTGATGATTTTAAAAGAAGTTGTTGTAGCTGAAAAGTGGTCACTCACATGAATAACAAAATCTAAAGATCCATGGGTTTCCTGTAACAATTTTTGTGCTTCTTCGTTATTTACACAACGAAGTAATATGCCATCGATAAATCTCCTAAACAAGAAGTCTCCTAAAATGACATACCTGGAAGATTCAAGATGGAGCCTTCTCCTTTGATGAATATCTAAGCTATCTGGACATCTCTAATTTTGCAAGTAATACACCAGATATTTATAACAGGGATGTTTAGCTATAAGAAGGATATGACTATCAATGTAAAATAATGTTGACAAAGGGCTATCTTGTTCATCAGTTTCTTCACTTGCTTTAGCATGTTGAGCCAAGTGAAGGGATAAGTCATGTCCCTTAATGGTTTTTGAATTCATGATGGTTAAATCATGCTCCTGGATCTTGGCAAGCCAATGTGCAAGCTTCCCTGAAAGATAAATCTGTAAGAGAAAAAACTTGACAACAGGTAAAGGGACTTTTACCAGCGTGTGCTTACCTAAGATAAAGTGGCGAAATTTCTCCATAGCTTTAATAAGAGAGAAAAAATGTTTTTCAATATAAGAATATTTGAATTCATCATCTAATAAGATTTGACTCATGTAAGCTACTGGTTTTTCGTTATTCTAGTCATCACATTGTACGAGGATAACAAAGACTGCTTCCTTTGTGGCATTAGTGTATATAATAAACTATTTCTCAAAATCTAGCTTCGCTAAAATCGGTGCGGAACTAATTTCCTTCTTAATCCTTACAAAAGTGTTCTCAACACCATCAATCCAAGAAAAGGAGTGATCTTGCTTGAGAATATTGTGAATTGGTTTGACCATTATAGCAAAATCAGGAACAAACCTATGGAAAAAGTTGATAATGCCCATAAAGGCTTGAACCTCCTTTTTGGAAGTGGGAGCATGAAGGTTTAGAATAGAAACATTCCTTTCAGGATCTATTTTTATTCCTGAATCAAAGACAATATGCCCAAGGAGTTTTCCCTTGGTAATGCCGAAAATAGACTTAGAAGGATTTAAAGAAATGCTGAATTTCCTGAATTGCATGAGAACCTTTCTAAGATGACCAAAAGGATCCAATTGGTTCTTTGAATATACAGTCAAGTCATCAAGATAAATCGGAATAATCTTACCGATCATATTGTTGAAAGCTATCTGCATAGCTCTTTGGAAAGTGGCACCTGAATTAGATAAGCCAAAAGACACGCGTTCATAAGAAAATGTGCCCCAATGTGTAATGAAAGTGGTTTTGTATTTATCTGTCCTTTTTACCTTGATCCGATTATAACCAGAAAAACCATCAAGTAAGGACATCATCTGTGACCTTGCAACTTGCTGCAAAATCATTTCCATATTAGGGAGAGGGAAATGGTCTTTTATATTCGCTCTATTTAATGAGCGAAAATCAACACACAGTCGGATATGACCAGTTGTTTTCCAAACGAGAACCAAATTGGAAACCCACTCAGAATACTTAACAAGAAAAATTATCCCAGTCTTCAAGATTTTTTCCAACTCCTTCCTAATAGTCACTTCAAGTGCGGGGTTAATGGGTCTTTTTTTTTCCCTAACCGGTTTTATTCCTTCCTTGATCGGAATAGCATGCTGTATAAGAGAAGGATCAAAACCACGAAGATCTTCATAAGACCAAGAAAAAACATCTTGAAATTCACGAAGTAACTTAATAGATTTCAACTTTTCTTCATCAGTACATTGGGCACCTATCTCAACATTCTTTGGGGAATCGGGTGTCCCAATGTTGAAGGAAATGGTTTCACCCACTTTCCTTTTCGACTCCTCTTCTTTATGCATTTCTTTGTTGCCTACATTACTCGATGAAAATGAACTTTTTGGAGGAGTCAAGCCCTTCAGAATTTTGTTGTTTTCCATGGATATAATCTCCTTGGGCTTATATGGTTCATTTTATATGAAAGCACATATACTTTCATCACTAGGGAAGACCTGCCACAACTCTACATTGTTAGGGATATGGGGACGATATAAGGATTGAAAAGTACAATCATGTCTTTGTGGCAGAAGTTGCCGAGTAGGAGACGCTGCAAAAACAACTAACCTGTTAGCCATTGAATTCGGTTCCCTTTCAACATGAGTGATATTAAATGATAATAATTTCTAGATAAATGCCCAAATAGTTTGGGTGTAACGTTTCATCAACTTTTTGCTAGGAAAATATATTTTACGTACAAGGTTTACAACAAGCTTAGAGTCCCCAAAAACTGTAAGGTGACCAAAACCTAAATTATAGGCATTTTCAATGACTAACAATAGTGCTTCAAATTCGGTGACGTCGTTTGTGCCAAAAAACTCTAACCTATAGGAAAAGTTGTGAATTTTACCTACAGGTGAGTAAAAGGTAATGCCAAATCCATTACCTTCGTTGGAGCATGAACCATCAAAGTGCATATGCCACATCCCATCCTCTAGGTCAATTTGTTCCAAAGTAGTGTTATCCTCATCGACAAAGATGGAGTACACTCCTAAGTCTTCCTCGACATAGTTTACATTAGGTTGTGGAATACTTTCTATATAGGGTGAAATTCTTCCCTCCCTTAGGACTATAATTTTCTTCCCATTCCGAGGAACGGATAAGTGTGTCCCGTCAAGTGAGAGATATCCACCTGTCAAAGCTTGCCAGTCTCTTCCTAGGATGATTGAATAATTACTTACTGGCATGTCAATTACCTGAATATTAAGGGTTGTCCTTATTTTAGGATGCGCGCACAAAACCAAAGTCACATCTTTGATTTTGCCTATGGTCGATTGTTGTAGAGTATTATAAGAGAGCATGCTTCTGGCATTTTCATTGGTACAAGACAAGCCTAGCTCTTCCATAATAATTTTCGACACTACTCTTGGGCCTGAACCGCCATCAATTAGACAACAATGAGATATTTTGTCCATAATATTTACATAAATGAAAAATGGGGGATTTTTACAGGGTGTCTAAAGCTATTTACACCTACTTTATTTACACTAGAATCCTCTTCTTTTACCTCTTTAGAGAGATTGTCTATGGTGGAAGTTTTTCCTTCCATGAAATTTTTCAGATGCTTTTGTTGCTCAGGGATGACAACCATGTCCAGAAGAGTGGCATTGGCCTTGATATTATCCAATTTGTTAAGAATGTTATATTTGGAAGAGGGAAGAGGGGAGGGAGTTCCTAGACTGTCAGGAGTTTTATTAGCTTGTATAGTAGCAACTGGTGAAGATGAGCTTGGGCTAGAAGAAGTAAGAGGGGGATCATATTTTTCTTTTGAAGCATATGATTTATTCCTAGTGTTTATGATCATGAAATCTTTTGGTTCTGCGAAATATAGAACAACAATGGTAGTTTCAAGCCTTTTTCCAAAGATTTTATCTCTGGCACTCTTCTTTACCTCACAAATACTTTCCTCGTGATGTTCCTCACAAAAATTACACCAATTGCGAGGCGTGATGGCTCTGGGATGAAATTTGTTTTTATTGGGATTCCTAAAAGATGGTGAAGAAGAAGATGGGGCCCCAGGTGTAAGTGAAGAGATATTTCCCTTTCGCTCGTACACTATCATTCAGTTATTCATATATTGTACAAGTTGTAGGAGGGAAAACATGTCCGTTTGTTTAATTGAGTCTCCCTTGGGAAGACCTGTTCTTTCAATTTGTTCTTCATACTCTAGAAAAGTATGCAGAGAGGAACCAAGATTATCAATAGATTTTTCTTCAAGCCTATGCCGATAAGGGGAAGGTAGAGAATTATAGTAATGCATAAATGTATCTTGGTTCTGAGGGCAAATAAGTTCGGGAATTTGGTTATACAACTTGGTGAAATGAAGGTTGAAAGACTTGATAATCTCTCTATCTTTGTACGCAATGTTATTTTATTCCCGTAATTGTTCAGCTGGGCTCTTAGACTGCCCATAAGTAGATTTGAACCAGTAAACTAACTCTTCCCAAGTGGAAAGAATATTGGGAGGGAGATCAAAGAAATCTGCCGCTGCTTTCCCTTCAAGGGACTTAACAAATAAGCACATAAAAGTATCATTGTCATTAGCTCCTATATTGTGACAGGCATTAGAGAATGCCTCCAAGTGTTCATTTGTAGTGACTGTGTTATTTCCTGAAAACCTAGGGAGATTCTCTTTGAATTTTGGAAGTGGACGAGTAACATGTGCTAGGTTCAGAGGAGAGGATACATGCCATGGGGTAGTAGTAGCATCCTCTTCAAATTGAAAGAGTCCATACGTCTTTATGACCTTGGTGGGGTTGGTAGTAGATTGGACATGGAATTGATGGCTATACAAGCTACCAATCACTAACGAGGCTGAAGGTTGAGATGAAGAAGCACCTCCAGTGCCACCAGAGCCACCCACAGATGGTATTTTGTGAATGATGGGTAAATGAGAGAAAGATGAACTAGCCGAATCAGACAAAGTTCTCCTTAGATTACCTTGTTGGGTTGACAAACAATGTTTCTTCTTCCTATTTCAACGATATGGGTGATTTCAGGAGATAAACCTCTTATTCTCCTAGAGATGCGAGGGTTTAAGGACATGAAAAGAAGATCAAAACTTTAGGAAAAAGAAAGCTATAGATGATTCCTAGGCTGCCTTTGCCTGGCCTCCCAACGTTCTCGAACACTTATGTCTTGTTCAATTACTGCCCATGAGCGTTCAAGATTAGCCCTGGTGTTAGCGGTTTCTAAGATGGTATTGAATAAAGTTAAAGAAATGTTGGTTTGGTATTTAAGACCAAGATCAATATTGGGCTGCCTTGTAACAAGTACTGTCATGAAGAAAAGAAAACAATCAAATAATCAAAAGAAAAAATATTCAATGATAATCACGAATACAATCAACCAGAGAGATATGGAAGATCTCCCCAGTATGGTCGCCAAATAAATGTTGATGAAAAGATATGAATTATCTTACTCAATCATTTTCGAATATTGCTTGGCTAGGACAAGATAGTCGAGAATGTCACCCTATGTTTTATAGCCTCAAAAATATTTTCCCAATCCACAAGTATTAATTACAAGGGTTTAGGCTGATTTATTAATGAAAAGAATGTTGCAAAATAACTTAAAATTTTATATAAGTTTATGAAAAATATACAGATTACAGAAAGTAAATATGGAGATAAAAAAGCAAAAGTAATCAAGTCATAAATACACACAAATGAGACAAAATAACAATCTGATTTATTCCATTCCGAGATATCAAAAGTGTTTTTCTCTTTACAAAATCCCTGTGAGGGAATGGACCAAAGTCTAATTTAGAGATCCCTGATGAACATCACACAAAAGGACTTTGACAAAAAGTAAAAACTGAAATTTACAATCTGGATCAGCTTGCCACATATTGCAAAATATCCTTTATCAACTATGAAACTTAATCCACAAACATACAAGAATACACAGACTATTAAGGATGAATCAACACCTCTAAAACAATCATCTGAATGATTTGGTTCGGTTTTGAACCTTGCTGTCTACAATAGGACCCTGCTGCCAAAAAGAGAATTAGGCTTGAATAAACACAAGAATGAATGAAAACTGAACTATCTCATGAAATCAAAAGAGAAAACCTTAGTCTTTCTTTCTCCTTCTATTCTCTCATTTGTTTCTTCTTGTCATTTAGCTTTTATGCCTTCCCAATTAATTTGAAGTAGTTCAACTACTTTCATTAGTTAAATTAGTTTGACTTAACTAATTTAGTTTAGGAGAAATAATAATAATAATAATAGTTAAGGGTCTTTAATTAATAATAACTAGGTAGGTGGGACCCCTTGTGACTCTCGTCTTTTCTTCTTTTCAAATTATAAAATAAAACAAAAATGGATAATCATTCAACACATGCCACCCTTGTAACTCCCTTAGATATCTTCAAAATTGAATATTTAAATATCAGAAATAATTTAAATCATATCCAAAAATATATAAATATCCACATAATCCACATTATCCAAAAAGAGCTTGCTGTCCAAACTTTTTGCAGACCATCATCGTTGTCTTTATCAACTCAAATTATAAAAACACATAAACTAAAACCATACTTTCCACTCTGAGAGACAATCTTTCTTTTGTCATTGCTGTCCACCTTTGATTTCCCGGAATTAGCATGTGGTTGATTAGAACCCTGAGACTGTATTTCACTGATTACATGGGAAAAATCATCCTTCAAATGCATGCGGGAGGACACGGATTTTGAGGAGTCATTTGAGGGAGAGGAAGGGGAGGCAACATCTTTGCCTTTATCTTGCACATGGGGGACATCAGTTTTAAATATTTTACTAGCATGTGAGGATTGAATAGGTGAATGAACATGGGTAATCTGAACATTAGGATTCACAGGTGGTGGAGGAGGTAATGAAAAATTGATCCAACCACGATGGTGAGAGACAGTCGAGTTGAAAATCTCTTGCCATCCATCATTTGCAGGGACTTCTGGTTGCAAGGACACATGAGGAGGAACATGAATGCCATGGATGTTATGAGGCTGGAAGGGGGGTCTCTCTGGTGGAGTTTGTACTATTCCTTGCCTGATCTAGTTAGAGAACCCAGTTTGGAACAACTGGTTCAATTCATCGGGATCGACATCAAAATGAATGGAGAATATAGTCCTTCTAGGCCCTATGTTCCAGTTTCTGCTTCCACTATTATCTCTGCCATGGCTTCCCCTACTGAAGAAACTCATCCCATAGCAGCAATTCATTCGTAACTAAGCCCTTAATAAAACATACATGAAATTCTGCTTGCATGAATAAAAATTTGGCTCAGAAATTGACACAAGATACATGCAAATCCATCCATAACAAACCATTTAATGATTTCCAAGTGAGCAGGGGGTGATAGGGTTCATGGGACCTATGGAGGGAGTGTAATGAGAGAAAGGTGGTATAATGAGAGGGAATAAATACGCAAATACTTCTCAACAATTAATTAAATAATTTAACTGTGTAAAATATACCAAAATATCAGTTGCCAACCATTGTTGTGTTATCTCTTTTGTCACTGTTACACAAACCTTTTTAATTTATTTTACAGAACATGGATATCATAAATGAAATTGGGATTAAGAGGGGAATATAATGAGAGAAAAGTGGTAGCATGACATGGACATAATATGGATACTGTTCATATAAAAATAAATCATATCAAACAATCAAACATATCTCTGTTTGGAATTCCACAATTCAATCAGTATTCACTTTTCAAAACCACCATCTAAACTGTTACTTCCTTTACATATTGCTTGCTCGCTTCCAAAAAATAATTCATATGCCCAGAACTAATCCATTACAACAGCCTTTGAATCCATATAAACTTTATATAACAATCATAATAACGACATTGCAATCGATATGATAACCATAATAATCCTTTGAGCCTCAACCATTCATACTCCAATGATACATCTCTCTTTTTTTTTTAAACCAATAGAAATATGCACAGTGATTCCAGTCACTTGTATCCAATTATATTCTTTAAAATCAGCAAGAATATGCATAGTATTTACCACCATTTGTTCATTATTCAAACACTGTTTGACACAATCAAACTGGGCGTTGAAAATTATAATCGGGCCCCAATCCATTCACACACATGTGCATTTCAAATATAATCAACATAAGTATTGATTTGAATAGTATTTGAATCAAATAACATGCAACTCTGAGTCCAAGCTTCACATAAATCAACATGTACAGACTGTTGATGAATGCAACTATGTGAGACATTCTCCAGCTTACAAACCTGTGAGGTGTGGATCATTGCAGCTATGTAAGTCTTGCTCTCATCTTACAAACTTGAGAGAAATCCCCTAAGAAGGGTACATGGTTCCTTCCTAAGATAGAGCTAGGAACATAGATATGACCTCCTCCATTCAAAGAGTTGAGAAGAACTCCAGATGATTATGCAGTGGGAAAGG
>JZKD02S0904544.1:162474-183624 GCA_000966675.3 Picea glauca
GGGATTAGTTTGTCAAATGCTCATTACAAGCTTCTGCTCAACTCAAATGGATTTACAGACTGTACCATTGAGTTCAGAATACATAAAAACCCCAAATTTGACTGTAAAAACTCTGGAAATGGACAATGGCTCATCCAACAATGACCTCTCCTACATGTGGCCTCCAAGCTTCCCTGAACTTGAATGAGGCAAAAATACCTGTAGAAGTCCTCCAATGGATCTGAAACCTATCCCAATGTGTTCAGAGCATAGTAAACAGTCAGAAATGACTATTCAGTCTCAGCAAATGGTTAAGTGCTCATCTGAGCAATGCCTCAAACAATGAGGGATTCAAGCTTCATGGAGCTTCCTCAAGCTTCAAATGTGAAAAACCTGCAAATGGGCTCTTCAAATGCCTGTGAAAACCTCACCAATGGACTCAGAACGTCCAAAAACCCCTAGCTGGGCTTTTTTGGCACTTGATTTGGTCAAAAACTCATCAAGTTATGGCCTCTGCCATTTTTCCCCTTCAAGCTCTGCAACCTGTTCGCCATTCTGCACCTGTGGAAAAGTGAACCTAGCACCAGAGCGTTTTCGTGTGCATAAACCCAGCACATGCGCGTCCCGCAAAACGCGTCAAATTGTCGAACAGTTAGCTGAACTAAAACCCCCCAAGTCGGAGGTGTTGGGCGCATGGGCCATGTGGCCATGTCCCGCGCGCAATAAAAGGGCTACCTGTGGCTAGGTTGAATCCCGACTGGACAAGTGGCGGGTGCATTCAAAAATCATTTTAAAACCCAAAACGATTAAACCAACATGCGCGCCCAACTCCGTGCTCCAATAAAACATGTGGTCACATGCACTAACGCATACGACCGGGGTATAAACCAAATCCGCGCGCCTTTTTAAATATTTAATGGTCATATATTAAAACATACAACCACGGGTTATAAACAAATAATAACCCGCGCGCGTACCCGTTTCCATAGGTCACATGTAACCGTGGCATGCAATGGTAATAAAACCCGCGCGAATAAACTCCGTTTAACAATAGTATCGTGGTCACCTGCAATACTGATATGACCGTGGGTCGTTCATTAAACTCCACCGCGCGTATATACATTACCCCGCGCGCCTTTTACCCAAGGCCTGGTCGTATGCAAAAGGGTAGAACCACGGGTTAATTGAAACACAACCCAAAATAAAACCGTGTTTTTTAAATGTTTAAACACCGCGCGCCCCGTTTGCAAATATGCATTGGACATATGGATTAGCAATAAAACCGGGGGTCGGGGCTAGCTCCGGGCCGACCCCCCCACCATAACAAAACAATGCAATTTCAAATGTAATGTTACCCATAAACATTATAAACATTGACGCGTGGCCTATTGGCACGGCCGACTTGGTTAAAGCACTCTCTGGTGGGGAGGTCCGGGGGTCGAACCCCGCGGCCTCCAAAAATTTTAATCAACGAACCAAAAGCCATTAGCCAGATAAGGGGTGCCACGTGGCAACCCTTTATTGGGCCACGTGGCACCTTCCTATTGCCCCAAAATCGTGCCACGTGTCGCCACTCTATTCGGCCACCAACAACAAATAAGAATCTGCCACGTCACCTGCCAGTGCCACGACAGCATGTACGGATGCCTACGTCAGCACTGTATGGCCCTGCCACGTGGCAGTACGGCCTGCCCAGTCAGCATCATTATTTTTCCTGTTTGGCTCGGCGAACAGACCTCGATAACTTCTCCATACGGACTCCGTTTGCAAAAATAAATATACCTCCGGAATCAGGAGAACGAGACGGACACAATGACACCGTTTTCGTCGCATTCCGAGCACTTTGAAAATTGAGCCTTTTTTTTGACCCCAGGTCCAAATTCTGATCATCCATGGTAGCAACCATGAAAGGAAGTACGTGTTCAGTTCGACCTTAGAAGAAGTCTTCTTTGAAGAGAAGCCTTAAAGTATCCCTGATTTTCCATCCACATTCATGATCCTATGATGAAAGAAAGAAGTGGAATCTCTAGGGAATGTAATCTATAAGAAACTCCATGAACCCAAGAGCTAAAGAGAAACATGAGGAAGAACATAAATATTCCAAGAAAGAAAGAAAATCCAGAACAACTAGTCATTGTATCAAGAATCACAAGATTACCGGCCTAATATGAACTCACTAAAATCAATCAAGCAGAGGAACTGGAAGTTGTGATGAAGAACAGTGTATGGAAGACTTATGAATGAAATCATTGTGATATCTAGAACTAGAGGTTCTCCCAAATGGAGGGAGAAGACTATAATGATTACTCGTTCTAGTAAACCAGACATACCTCTACATGAGTCATTATATCATTCGCAATATCGATGGGTTGGAGTTCTACATCAGATGAATGCAAAGAATGTTCTCCAGAACAATTGAACAAAGAGCGTATGAAGAGAAAACTCAAGGCTTTGAGGCATACCCGAAAGAGACCCTTGTATGTAGATGGAAGAAGACAACTTGGTGGAGAACCTCCAATGCACAAAAAAAGCGTGGTGAAGTCTTTCTATAACAGAGATATTGTATCAAAATGATTACTCAGAAGATCGGGATGATGGATTGCCAATCCATGACAAAGATCTTATGATGATAGAAGAAGTGCCACATGGATATGTTCCATTTTGACCCTTGCCACAATGTTGTGAGCTAGCAGGAACCAAAGAGGAATCCAAAAATGATATAATTTATTGATCAGAGCTATATGAAGCCTTCAAAGAAAACCAGTGTTCCAGAAAGACCAAATTACATTTGAGATCAAGCATTACATTATCCATGATGAAGTCCAGAAAGGAGAAAGTGGTTCTCCAATATATATCTCCACAGATGAGCAGATAAGCAGAAATTTTGGTAAATCTTCTGTCCAAGATGAAAGAGTTTGCGTACTCAAGCTAGAGCTCGTGGAGATGACTTCCTTATTGAAAAAGGAAGAGATGACTCCCAAGTTGGGAGGGAGCACTGATGTATTATTGATTTATGGACAATCATTTTTCATCTTGAAAAATGGTCCAGGATGAGCAATTCCTTTCCAGATTCGGAAAGTGGTTTGAGATTTCTAACGGATAGGCATTTTCTAGTTCGGAAAATGGTCCAGATCGAATGGTCATTTTCGTAATGAAAATGGCTCGATGGATTGTTGATGTACCATAGAGAGCGATTTCCCATTGTGGTTAACATGGGGAATGGTCTAGGGCAGTCTCTCTTATGGAGGTTTACTCAAGAAGACTGGCCCGCCTCGCCAGACAACAATTTCCCATTATGGTTAACATGGGGAATGGTCCATTTTTGGAGGTTGGTGCAGGATAGTCATTTCCTTAGGAAATGGTTCGAACAATCATTCCTTAGGGCATATTCATTCTCTCCAGGTTGCACTTTGTTTAGTGCCGGAGGAATGGCCCAGGGTGGGGAATGGTCCAGGTTCAACAATCAGGGAAATGCATTCCTTAGGGAAGATTCATTCTTTCCAGGTTGCACTTTGTTTAGTGCCGGAGGAATGGCCCAGGGTGGGGAATGGTCCAGGCTTAGAAATCAGGACAGTTATTCTTCATTGCTTGAGAAGAATAGTTCAAATAGCTCATCATTGATGTTTTACCTTTTTAGGGCATATGCTCTTCCAAGATCTCACAGATGTGAGTGGAAGAATGGTCCAGATGATTCAGTTTATGTCATAACATTATTTCTGTGCAGGTTGATATCAGATGATTTTTATGAAGATTGTATGTCTCTAGACAGTAGATGTATACTACTGTGGTGGATGTGTTCCACTGCTTGTGACTATACGTCATTGATCAAGTACCTGTGTTCTACTTGGTGTGGTACTGTACCATTGGATCGTAGTTGTGTACTACTATGGATAGACACAGTTGTGTTCTATTGAATGATATTGTTCTGATTGCCTTGAAGACTATCAATAGTGTTGGAAATGATTATCATCTAGACGGATGAACAATGGATAGAGATTTTCCAGACAAAAAATGGTCCAGGACATTCATTCTTCTAGGACATATGTCTAGATTAGAAGAATGGCTCTTGTGTCACTCTGTGGAGTGAGTGACTTATCCAACATCATGTCTAATTACTCAGATGGCATATGGTTTCAAGAGATGATGCAGTTGATGACACTGATAGTGATGATGGTGCTCATGATCTAATCATGAGATAGTCTATACAACTATATGGATGCTACCAGGTGAATGGTATGTTTGTGCTCAAGACCATTACCTATAATACCTCCCTAGATAGGAGGGAGTGTTGATATTATGGTAGTTGTGGGAGGTATTTAACTCCACATGTAAACCTGACGAGAATAGAATATTCTGGGAAGCAAGAAGAAACCCTAATGATTTGGCTAATAACCCTAGAAGACAAGTCAACTCAAGAGGATAATTGGTATTAGGTTATTAGCCTACAAGAGAAGAAGTCGGCCAGAAGAAATATTATGTACTAAGTAAATAGACACCTAAACTGAGAAGTCGGCCCAGGAAGTTAGCCATAATTAGTATAAATACAGGAGGCCAGTCTTCATTCTGGCAGACATTCTCATAATTGCAGAGAAACACTTGTGTGCACTGCAGTTGCCCAGTTTGTGCGCAAGTTTGGAGGAGAGCTGTCGTTGCAGCTGTTGTAGTTAGCAGATTTCATTTTGGCTTGGACTATCTCTTGGTTATGGTTTGGACTACGTGATCAGCTCTTGTTTGGTGCGCTATCCTTAGGGAAATGTGCAATACTCTTTGTTTGGCTATCTAGCCTAGGGTTTGCATCCAGAGTGATTCTATGTCAAGGTTAAATTGCTCGGAGGGTGGATTTGGCCTATGGTTGGGTGATAATAGTGATATTGTTGATGGTAAAACGAGCACATCCATTATATTCTAACACAACAGGGAATGAAAAGAAGCGAAATCTTAAACAACACTGTGAAATGAGTGTCCAGGCACAAACTCATTCCCAACCAAAAGCATATATAATCCTTCCATTTTACTTTTGGGTGATGTTAAACCCAACTATGTAGTGCTTTCCAGAAAACAATGTCAGTGAGGGCAACGCTATGATAGCTAACAACTCGGGGTTTTGCCAAGTCAAGGAAAGAAACACTTCAACTTTCAACAGTTCACATTGCAACCTAGAGGATAAAAAAACATCAACCACAGAGACGAAAAAGGATTCACAAATATTAAACACAAAGACTGGTTGTAATACTCATGCGCAAGGCTCATAGCTTGGCAAACAATCAATTTCCACAGAGTAACCAGACCCAAAACCCAAGCTGACCGAGCATACTTCACTGTCATTTTATCAATAAAATAATACAAAGATTACCCACAACAAGGAGAGAATAACCATTCAGTTTTTAAATGCTAACAGTAAGAATAATCACCATAAGAAACCATGGACACAACACCAATACATAGTTCAAATATTCCATAACAGCTTAAGAAACACACAGAACACGAGTAATCCTGAGCCAAAAATTGATTCAAAGGGAAGAGGCCATCATGGATGGAAGAATAAGGAACCCATACCTGGAAAACATGTGCAAGGAAGAAGCTCGAGTGTATGCCTTCTTCACGACCGAACAATGTGGAGCATCAACAACCACTAGAGCCAAAAAAAAAAATGAAATTATGAAAAGGGTGACGACTCGAGGGGTGTTTGAGTGACGTGCAATAAATGCACGTCGCTTCCCTCTCCAACCTCAATTCCAAGTATGAGCCAACCAATTCACCATAGCACTGAGCATTTAATTAACCATATATTCATTGCCTATCCCATTTGCATAGTGCGCCACCTTTGGTAATATCAAACTCTTAAAAATAACAATGTGCTATAACATTAACTCATGTGTATTCAACATATAACATCCAATAAGGTGCATAAGTCTAGTAGCAAAGGTTTATTGCACCTCTTTTTGTCACAATAATACATAGCATTAGAGCTTGTGTATAGTCCTTTTATTTAAAAGAGCCCCAATATTATCCCTTTGCAAGATCAGATTTGAACCAATTAATGCCATATTTAATTGCAATATCAAAACAAAACTTATAATAATCATTTCATCCATAGGGAAGCCTTAACATAATCTGCGAGTGGCCATCAAAATTATTGGTGGCATGCATTAATCAACCAATCATATTATGTCACCACAACATTTTAACCATGATTCAAAACAATGAACTGTAGAAGACTGTGTTGGTACCGTCACATAAGCACAACATATCCATCATAGTGCCACAAGTCTACAAGGGGGTCCCACCTACTAGTTTATTATTAATATAAATAATTAATAGAGCTTGGCAATCATTTGCGAGCATAGTATTCATCGTTGCGTTTTTAACTGTCAACACTGCATACATATGCGACTGTCTCCACTGTGAACCACGTACATTTACGAAAAACTCGTACATACACTTTCGTACGACGCTACACTTTCCTCTAACTTCTATCCTCTGAAACCCACCTGCGGTTACCTTTTCTCTCTCTTCTCCTTGATCTGTATGATCTCTAGATGGAAGTCCTTCTCCAGCTATCCAAGATCTTGAATCACGTTCCTTTGTGATCCAACCCTCTGCATCAACACTTGGATGAAATCTCTTCACCCAACTAATGAGATCTCCTCACTCTCATGTAAGAAAAAGTCCTTCTTTGCTTCTACACTCCTCACATCAGAAAAAGTCCTTCTTTGCTATCCTCGACCTTTCCATCTCACCAAAATTATCGACCTTGATCTCTCACCAAAGTCTATGTGTTAAATCCCTCAACACAGGTCTCTCACAAGTGTATCTCACACAAGTTGAGTCAAGTGTCATCTTCCTTCACCCTAGCCTTGCTTTTTATAATCACGACTTACAATCTATTTCTAATCTCACTTGATATTTATATTACATGCTAAGATTTCATGCATGCTAACTTTTAACATTCTCTGAATTAATTAATAAAAACACTTTTACTTTAATTAATTCCTTTTTATTAAAGTAAACTCATAGTAGGATTTCGATGACTTCCACATGCTAGACACAAGCCAATGCGAAACTACTTGTTCGATGCTACCACTAACATCAACATAAATAACGTGTCCTTACTGCCAAAAGTCCCCTCAAAAGGGAAACATGCCTCCAAATACATGGAAGCTCTTCATTAGGGTTATTTTTCACCCCTTCTTGCCAACAACATGCACTTGCCATCTCCTTGAAGAGCGAATTCAATCTAAGGTGGGCCTTTGGCCAAGCCCAAGTGCAACTTAGTGCTACGTGGCACCTTAATAAGAAGGGTGTTACTCCTTTTATGCTCATTAACTCTTAGTCTTACCACAGGTCATGCTTTGGAACTCCAATATGTGTCAAGTGTGGCCAAATGGAATCTCATGGTAAGATATGCCTCTAGAATAGCCTCTATCAAGCCAACAATACTTTTACACCTTTGTTCCTTCCATTTAAATGACGAATGGTGCTCGGGAAAGACATAACAAGGTGCACTACCTCCAAGTCTATACTTGCAACTTCTAATTACCTTTGAACTCCAAAATACTTCTGTTGTGMTGGCATAGATGAAAGCCCATGAAAATGCAAATTAAGACATACATTTTYGGGTGGTAACAATTTGRCTCCATATGAGGACTGCACTCCATTGTGTGGTGAAAGAGAACTTCAAAATMTCTCTATACTTGCAAGGTGAATCAAAGGGATGRCTATCCATGATGGAATGGATCCAAAACTTCACATCCCCACCACATAATACAAAATGTCTTCAGTCCAATTCATTACAAAACTTAAGAGTGTTCATCTAACTATTCATTCTCAATGAGCACTACAAATAAAGGCATGAGCCTGAAATGCCAACGGKGACATACAAACACATTTAYTGCTCGTGAACATCRAGTTATTCTTTGTACCCTACTATACAATAGAAKATGCAAGKCTCAATGAAAWGAAAGAGCCAATGCAAKCACTACATCATTTCAAGATARAATCTCCGCTTGTGTTTAAMMACAAACCAAAACAAGGCTACATCAAGMATCTTGYAAGTAYTGGTTGGAACCTCTATCACCATATGGCTGAAAAATGAGGYGAGTTCYTGAAGATGGAAGAAAACACCAAKATCACACCAAGGTTGGCATATACCGCTACATGCTTGCTCTATCAAATGTTGGATAGGGTTGATATAGTCATCATCTCGGACATGAATATAGAAGTCCATCATCAAGCCATGAATTATCTCCACAAACTACCATATGCCTCTCCAAAGGTTGATATACATGCTCCAACAACTGCCCTCCTTTTCTACCATAACGCTTATCTATTGTACCCTCAAGCAACAAGGGTTTACAAGGTTGTTCCAAGATAAATCTTTCAAAATTTTGTTGTCCCTCTTTATTTCCCTTTATAAAAAATCCACATGAATTATGGCATGTTACTCCCTCATATGGGATAAGGGTAATTTTTGTGATCTTCATCACATGGCAGGATTTTCAGGATAACATATAGGGTTGCTGATGGAGTTGAGGTATGCACCTTATCTTTTGTCTTGGAGATGATGCTTTTCTTTCTTGAGTTGGTGCATTGGATTGAACGAAAATCCATTACTCCTTTTGTGATGAATTGTTATGCATTTCTTCATGGTTTCATATCTTTGGTTGATGGAGCTTTGGGGGTTAGAAGTTTATGGTCTTGATTCTATGGTTGTTGGTTATTAGATTCTCTTTAGTGCTATGATATATCATTGGTGGATGAATATGTTGTTCATGGTTACCTAGCCTAACACATACATCTCATGGTCTCCTTTTATTACGACTTTGGCTTATGGTGGGGTTTACTAGGAGATACCACTTCTAATTGTCATGGTACAAAACCTTTATGAAGTATAATCCTCATTGGCACATATGTGGAGGGAGTTTATTATTATTTTATGTGTGTTAGCACAAATTTCTACCCTCCAACTTGAGCTAATATACCTGTTATGACAGCAGTAAAAACTTGGCTAATTGAAGGAGTAATGCCCCAAAATAGTCATTGACCAAACCCCCCTCCATTTGAGCTAGTGCTTGCTAGCCTCAAGGGGGGGTCCCTAAGCACCTTGGGCACCTTCCTGCTGAGCTTTATGATTGATATTCTGTGTTAAAACAAAAAAACTAGCAAGCTGTTTGTATTGGACAACTTGTTAGACAATACAAAACAATGAAAAAAAACATAGATTGTTCACTTGGAGGGATCCTGCAGGGTTAGCATAATGATTGTAGAATATAAGTAGAACAAAAAACTAGTCAAAAGATTAAATAAATCACAATGAATAGTTTAGAAAATTGACAAATCAGATTGCAAAATTCACCAATATTGACAAGAAACACACGTTAGAAACAAACACTTAATTTATTTATTGAATAGGTTTGCAAGAGGGCTAGCTGCACCACAATCGACAAGTCCACAACTAGTACAATGATCACTTTTCTCAAAGAACGAGTCACTAGACTAAGAGAGAGATAGAGAAGACTGAGAACAAGACACTATGTTGTTGTTGCTAAGCACTGATCAATAACTAATGAAGACCATTCAATATATAGGAGAGAAGTGAGGAAAATAAGAGTTAATGTGCATGAGGGAATAAGTATGAGTGAGAAATTTAGGAATTAATGTGCATGAGGGAATGAGTGTGAGTGAATAATGCACATTGATGAGTGTTGATGATTGTAGCTTCGTGAGACATCCTCCAGGATACGTTCTCCTCTGTGATTGAGTTGAGTCGACATGAGAGGGAGCCCAGTGTTGGGCATACCCACATGATGGGGCATCGTTCTCCTCTGTGTGAGAGTTGAGTTTTCCCCCAAGTGATTGGGGCATCGTTCTCATCTGTAGAGTTGAGTCGCCCCCCAGTGGTTGGGAGTGTCCATGTGATGGGTGTATCATTCTCCTCTGTGTGAGAGATGAGACGATGCGGTACTCCAGATGATTCTGTTGAGTATGACGTCCCTGTGGCTGAGCACAGGTGGATGTGTCCCTAGTGGCTGATCACTAGTGGACGTGTAGATCCCTTGCTATATTGTCTAAGTGTTATTCTATCATTAGATCTCACACTCACATTGCATATTTTTTTATTAAAAGACTAATTAATCTATAAGTTTTCAATAGGTATAAGCCTCTAGGTGTAAAGATACCTTATAATGTATATTGAATCAAAAAAATTCCTTGCAGCAAAATGAAGAATGCTTGGTACATGCAAGTTGTGATATACTAAATATGTCAATCTACATAAAAATAGACAGTGCAAAAATATGAATAAAAAAATTTCCTTGCAGCAAAATGAAGAATGCTTGATACATGCAAGTTGTGATATACTAAATATGTCAACCTACATAAAACTAAAATGAAAAAATATAAATTCAAGCAAACAGACAACGATTTAATATTAAATCTACTGCACACAAACAAAATATCCATTAACATAGTACAGTCTTACATGCCTTGTCAGGTTAGAAATATTTAATATATTTCATATACAAAAGTGTTACAAAACAAGTGTTCCATTTTGACCTCCATATTCAATTGGCACAGACGCATAAATGTTTTATGAAACATATTCTATCTCATAAATGTTTTATGAAACATATTCTATCTCCTATTAAAAAATGCACATCAAATATCACATTATGCTGCCAACTACAACTACATTGATTGTAAAGTGGGATGTTACTCTATATTAGCAACTTAAAACCCTAGGAGGGATTTGATGCCCCTTCCCTTCTTCTAAAAGAGGTGTGTTTCCAATTATATCATCGTGTTGGTTAAATGTCTAGGGAGGCCAGAACTCAGACAAAAGTGGACAAATGTTTCCACTAACATAAATCCATTTTAATCTTAGCCCTAGTAACTTATTCCTAAATCTTAGCCCTAGATTCTAGGTAGAATTCAAATTACCTCTGCCAACAAGATAAGTGATGATGTTGTCAGATGCAAAACAACATAATATTTCTCCCAAAAGTTTTCTTGCCCAGTATTTTGGTGGCCATGATCTCAAGTTGTAACAGGATGCCAACTAGTGGCCATGATTTCAAGTTGTAACAGGATGCCATACTAATACAGTACACTCCAGCATCATGAACTACTGATACTGCACTGTGGAAAAGCATAACTAACCCAACAGAGTTATACTTCTGCAAATGCTTCTCAAAATAAATAGAATTATCAAGAAATATTGAATTATTGTTTGAACAACAGTCGCTTCCCTGAACTCCAAATAAATAACAACAAACACATTCAACATCCAGTACCCACCTTCTGTAGAGTTCATAGCTCTCTATCCTTTCCTGAATTGTTTGCAGACTCACAAAAATGGCCAAATTGCCAACAACAACGTTGAAATTTGTGCATCTGGAAAAGGTGGAGAAACTAGCTCAATATGCTGTTGAAACATAATTATATAGTGGACAATGTCTTGGAGGATGGAGTGAAAAGGCAAACTCTAAAAGTATTATTTCCAGTGAGCTCTAGATGGCTCTTACATAGCTAGAAAATTGATGACCATAATGACTATTCTTGTCTGTAAAGCTTCTACCAAATCCAGATTCTATATCTTCATCAAGTAGAGAAAAGCATTGAGTCTGTGCTTTTTTTTTGCATTTGTCAGAGCAACCTCACATGAAGCATACGAAACAGATGCTTGAGAGCTACCTGAAATATACCCAGTTGTGCCTTTTGGAAAGGTTAACTCATCATAAGTTGCAATCTCTAAACCTAAAACGAGAAACGCCTCCAATTTATCAGAAAACCTACCAGAGTTTTCAAATATGAAGGGCCTTAGACCATCAGAAACTAAGGATTTGTATTGCGTATTCCTTAATTCCAATTTACTGTGGAAAATTTTGCATTTTGTACGAATCAGATGCCAGAAACAATGCATTAATAATGCAGTTTATTTTGGAATGGTTGTTGGTTAGCAGGCGTTCATAGACCAGGCTAAGCAAGTATGCCCATAATGAAAGGCAACGTATTCTAAAACGAGACATCCTCTCCACCATTCGAGCTACTGATGACCAATAAATAGTTTCATGTTAAAAGCGATCTACGTGACAAAGGTACGAGCTTACATATAGGCCTTACAAGAAGTCACCTAAAAGGGCTATTTGAGTTTAAAAATATATTTAAACATTTCTCAGGATTCAAAATATTCCAAACCTCATTTCGAAATTTTTAGGGTGTAAATCTTCAATAGAATTTTGGAAAGGTAGGCAAAAAGCTTCAACCATTTCTGAAATGTTTGTCACATTGCAGATATTTTCATTTGTTTCTTACAGCTTTTAATATCTTTGGGGTCAAACCCACTTTGAATAACACCTACAATCTTACTTTATAACGCTGCTTTTTACAATTTTTTTTTTGCATGGTATGGGTCAAAGTCACAATGTAGATGACATATAGTTAGCAGCAATATAAATATAAAATTTAAGCAATATAAATATAAAATTTATTTGAGATAATGTTATAAAAAGATATTGTACTTAACAATTTTCATAATTTTACTTTTAGTTTCCATAATAAGATATTGGACTTAACTAGTTTTATAATTTTATTTTTAATTTTCATAACAATTGAAAATAAAATTTAATAGAGATTAAACTTTATTTATGTAAATTAGTGTATTTAATTAGGAGATTCAAATTTTTGGCATGGAATTAGGCCACTGCCCCTATAGGAGAAATTAAGGGGTGCCAAATTTTGATTGGGGTGAATTTTTTGTGTTGTGTTTTTTTTATTATTTTATCATTCTCCCCTAATGTAGTTTTAAAAAAAAATCGTATAGAGAGCCCAGTCAATTTTTTTATGGGGGAGAGGGAAAAAAGTATTTTTCTCCCATGAAATTTCAAGCTGCAAGCTCCATTCGCCTGATTTCTAGAAATATGGGATTTGCTAGTATCGAATTCTCCCTCCCATTTGATATATTTCAGGCTTCGTGCTTTCATTCGCCCCAATTTCGCGGTATGTTGTAGCTACAACCTTCTGTTTACCCAATTAAAAAAAAAGGATTTTTGGTAGTGATTTCACCCTCACATCTTGTATAAATCGTTGAATGCAATCTTAGCACCATTGATAAGAGTAGGATTTCTTGGTGGAGAAGAGCACCATTGAGCACAACATATTTACAACGTTTTGGAGGGTATTCAAATTTCAAATGAAGGTATTCAAATTTCTAAAAATGTTCTCATAAACAAGTTTGTTTGATTATTTTAACTTTTGATCTTGGTTAATATCATACCTAGAATGTGATTGTTGGTGCTCATGTTTCACAAATCCCACTAATAGTGAAAACATTTTCTGGTCAATCTTTTGCTTGCAAACATAGTCTAGAGACCAACATGACCTCATCGAGGCTAAAACATAGGTCTTGACACCAGATCCCAGGGATCCCATGGCCGCTCAAATTTCCATGTGAGAAAGTCAGATATTATCTGCCATGCAACAACCCTTTTAAGGAGATCTGAACTTGGAAGTGCAAAGGCCTTAGCATTATTGGTTATGTCATAGAGTTGAAAGGGGCCCTTAATACCTTGATTGTGATGAGTATCCTGGATTCAGTGATAGAATAAAAGTTGTTATTGAAAAATTCCTTACATTGATAGTCTTACCCATTTACCTGTAAGAGTAGTTCCCATAGTTTTGATGTTCCCATTTACTGATAAGCGGCTCCCAAGGAGAAGATGTCCAAGAAATCCATCTCTATTTGGATGTACCTATGTATTCCACTACATTACTTTGAGCACAATGTATTTGGAAGATGTTGGTGTACTCCGACACTATCTGGTCTCTTTCTTAACGTGGATTCGTCTAACTCGTGTGTTGGTCACCATAGTTTCCAATAGGGTAGAATTCCTCCTTGAGGGCATCAACAAAGGCCACCCAAGTAGGTTCTATTCTGAATGTCATATAATCATATTCATTATGTCTGTCCTAGTAACTTTCCCACCAATATTTGACACGGGGAATGGATTTAAGGAGAGCGAAGGTGATATTTTTGGTGTTGGAATTTTTTTGAAAAGAGTAATAACCCTCTAACTGATTGAGAAATTTCTCCAAAGCATATGCATCCATCTGGCCTTCAAATAAATGGATATCAAAGTTAAATTGTACCTTGAAGGGTGTCGCACCTCCAAAATGGATTCTTGTTGAAGGTGCCTCGCCTACCCTCGACAATCATCAAAGGATCTGGGCAAAGTTGTCCATCATCTCATTCTTCTATCACGCGAGGAATTTCTTGAGAAAAATATTGAAAGGATATCCTACTCCATCATCTCTCTTTTCTTTTTCCATGGGAGGTTACTCGGGCTAGAAAGAGAGGTCGTCCCCAAGTGAAACTAGCTTGAGACCCAACTCTTTATACCATGACCTCATCGGGACATGCATCGAGAAATAACAAGGAACATATTTCTTTGACCACTAATCCAGATTATATTGAGAATGAAATGAAAAAAATATAAAAATATAATAGAGAGTACAATAATACAGTGAAACCCAACTTCTATTAATGAATAAAATACTAGAATATTGCAGAACACAAACTAGATAGAATGGTAGTAGCTTATCTCAGAAGACAAAGAGATGTTGGATACACTCATTCACAAAAAATAATACAATGGGTTGCAAGAATGGAATTTTAACATAAATTAAGAACCTTAAAGGTCCAAAAATGTAACCCTAGGAGGTGAAGTGCCAAAAGTTTTGCGAGCCCCAAGATGGTTAGTTGATGTCTCAACTTTCAGGGGTACAACTTTTGCATACAATCTCTATTTTGGGCATTTAGTATCTCATTGGAGAGATCTACTTGAAAAGTACAATTATTGGTAGGGGATGGGTATGCCTTCGCAACCTTAGGCCCTCGAATGGCCAAAAAACATCATTTAGGGCATCAAAATAACCCCGGAAGTTTAGGACCCAAAAATCATAACAAAAACAACGAATATGGAGAAGCATGATGAGTCAGTGTAATAGGTGGGTGGTTAGTGACATCCACCTGGATCAATGGAATATTCTTTAGTTTGAGGAATTTTTGTGGCCATGTCTTTGGAAATTAGTGGCAAAATGGATTTCAAGAACCA
This sequence comes from Picea glauca, assembly GCA_000966675.3. Taxonomy (NCBI): domain Eukaryota; kingdom Viridiplantae; phylum Streptophyta; class Pinopsida; order Pinales; family Pinaceae; genus Picea; species Picea glauca. Next base: position 177,564 of record JZKD02S0904544.1, read on the forward strand.
ATCTAAGAAGAGTTTCTCCTTGAATTCTATTTTGCATGAACTACACCACCAAAAACAATGGCGGATATGGTTTGCGATGTGTGTGGAAGTGCTTTTTTCAGAAATTAGTAATAATTTTCAGGCCTATGTCGCCACGAATCAATAATTGGAAAAATTGAGGAATGCATTCACTAGATATGCAAAATTTGCATGACATCCTACTGCTTCAATAATGTACCATTTGGACAATGACCTATTTAGAGTCATTTTGAAGAGTCATAATCAAATAGAATCAGTTGTGATACTATTATATGAGCACCATAGATGAATTTCCATGGTGTGGTTAGCTGGGTCTTCACTTGTATTTACATTGAATTTGGGAATGTATGAGGGACACTTAGTTGACATGGGTGGCCAAGATGGGTTATGTAAAATGGGGTTGTTGGTGAGCTTAATCAAATATAAAAGCTCGAGAAAAGTCATAAATAATAGTTTGGTTGTATGTGGAGGATATGGGGGAACACATACCATTGTGACTGACTGTTGGGTGCTGGTTCCCAATGAGGATGAGCTTCCAATATGGTTTTAATGAGTATCTAAGCCTAACAAGGATTACTCGACTAAGGATGAAACTAATAAATATTCACCCAGAGGTGAGTGTGGTTGGGATGCTTGGATTAGTGAAAAATAAAGATAAAGGATGCCTCCCAATGCTGGAGGAAGGACTTGTAGGCGTTAGGAATGAGGAGGTTCTTGAGAGCCCCCAATGGTTCCTAACTTGTGAATTTTAAGTGAATGTTTGTTAAAATTTGTTTCTAAAAATAGTGTCCTAATCAAAGAAGATACATGAATCAAGTGAAATAATTGAGCTAATAATGCAATAATGCAATATATTTAAATTTAAATAAATATGTATTTTGATAAGGTGACTTTTTCACGAGGGTGTGAAAAGATAAAAACACATGTCCTATGAGACCTAACGTCCTTCTACTCAAAATAACACTAGGCCTTTGAAAAGTTTCAATGATGGGGTTTGAAGCTACAAAAGAGAAATAATGAAGGTGTGAATGAGTTATTTATAGTGAGGGGTATTAAGGGCATTCATTTATAGAGTTGGCGACATTTTCCAACATCCAATGCTATCTTCTTCAGGTGCAAATATAGCCCACAAATGGAACCTTTGTAGAAATCCTAGGTTTTTAGCACTAGGTTACCTTTTTGAAGTGTAGGAAAGGGACCCTTAGCTTCGATTAGAAATGGGGTGTATTCCAACAAGATCCAGGTGGGGCAAGGAGACTAGGAGGAACAACCAATCCTAAGAATTTCCCCCTTCATGGATATCTCCTTTCCTTGGAGTTTTTCTCACTTGAAGGGAAAGATTTTAATGGTCCTTGAGAAAAATTCTATGTTTTGTATGAGCAATGATAATGGGTATTTATTTGGATTCCTATCCATGAAATCATATCCAACACTATTAATTGTTTTGTGACCGCATGAAGAAGGAGTTAAGTGTCTTGATTAGATAGAGTTGTTTTTAAAAGGATGGATTGGGGTCGTGATTTGGTTATTTTGATTAAGGTGTGCCAAAAGAGGTATTTCAAAACTCTTTAATCTTTCTGGTTCATCAAGATTTCTAATGGGCGTAAGGTAAAGAGCATACTTGAAAAAAGAGGGCTCTTTAGGTCCTTCTTGTGTGTGTTTCCTGTGAGGTAACAAAATTCGTGATATAAGAGTAATGAAATATTGCAATACTTGAATGAAATTAGATCAATAGCATTACATGTGGACTTGAGTGTTCTATTACTTTTCCTACTTAAATTCTATGTGATGTGTTGCAAAATTAGGAGACTCTCACTAATGATTTGCAATAACTTTTGAGAAATTGTCAAAAATATAGATGTGAAAATTTAGGGGTTCCTTCTCCACTTGATTAATCTCTAGATGATGGTGAATTTACAAGGGAGATGTTTTATAACTCTTTAGTTTTTATGATTCACCAAGATCACTAACGAGTGCAAGGAGAATATCATACTTTGACAAAATAGAACTCTTTAAGTCCCTTAAAAAGAGAAAGGCAACAATAAAAATGATTGCAATTTGATCTAAATATTAATGTTAAAAAATAAGTAATAGGCTGTCCATGTGGCAAGGAAAAATTAAACTTGAGTTTTCTACTCCTACCAACTAAATTAGCTAATTACTTGGCAATAATGGAAATAATATTAAATACTGTAAACTTATAAACTATAAAAAAATAAATCCTATTGATTAACTCTAATTCGTAGATTAATGAATTGCAAAATGATGGATTTAGTAGACTTGCATGGATCTATGCAAAAATAGTCATGCAGACTGTGTGGAAACAAAATGCTACAAGCCATGGGATTAGATTAGGATTTTCCAAAAAATTCACACATTATTCACGCGAAACGAAATTTCGTGAACAAAAAACACAAAGGATGATTTCCTAGTAGGTTACTAGGCCACTCTTGGTTCTTGCAACACACTAGAAATTAGAAAGATGATTTAAATAGACTATGAAAAGAGAATTAGAGATATAAACCCAAGTGGAGTTGCCAATATGTTTAGGTAGATTTTCTACAAAGGTGAGTAAAATATTCATTGGTATAACTAGGATGAAAAGCTATATAATCAACAATTGTTGGCATGGTGACCAATCAATAGAGTATGATTGAAAGAAACTTAAAATAGATAAACATGCATGAGATTCAAGCAAAGAATTGAGCTACAAACATAAAATTTAAATAACAAAAGAGTGGTTAGAAACAATATTGATGTATTAACAATGGATGGGCTTTGAAAATGAATATTTTCACATAGGGAAACTAGTTGTAAGAAAGTGTGCTCCAACCCTCTCCTTGGGAAGGTCCTTTTTCTCCTTGATGGCCTCTCTCTCATAAATGATGTGTGTGAATAAATGTTATTACTCCTTCAATGGAAGAGTTCAAACAAGCATGGAGATATGGATCACAAAGTTGAGAAGGTAAGACAAGGGGTCTCCAAGATCATCTAGATAGCATAACCATGAAATTTTATTCTCTTTGAATTCAATCCCAAGGCTCTTATTTATAGGAAAATCTCAAGCTTTCATGCAAACTAGTTTCAATGTGAATGAACATTATTTGAGTTGTGGATCCAATGTTTGATGGAGACTTTTGGGAGGCCAATGTATTACTCATGACCTTGAATTTCTCTTGTATAACAACCTAGAAGTTATTGAGGTAGGCTTATCTCTTTAATTGTGATGAATTATTTGAATTCTAGTATGTGAGTAGAATTTCCTGGTTTTCAAATGAAATTCTATACAAGTTGCACACAAGTTAGTATACACAAGCCCTGAAAGTGAATAAAACCCACTTTTATAAAATTTTTTCTTCTTCTTTTGGGGTGTTATTCAATAGCCATGGGATAGCCTTGTTGTGCTATGTTCCTATCCACTTGTGATGTTTTCTAGTGATCACTTGAATGTCCCTATGAGAAAAATTTAGGTGATAACAACTCCCCCTTAGTGTATGAGGTTAGGAGCTACCATATAACTAAAATACATAATTTATTTTTGTCCCATATGATTGTAACCTATAACACATTGTAGAGAGAGAGAACCATGACCAAGTACAAAGGACAACCCATGGATAAGTGATGAAACCCACCTAAAAATAACCAAACATCCTTGTGAAAATAATCTATTTATACAAGTAAGGTGGGTGTTTCTCATGCTCATGGAATTATCAAAATACATTACAATAACAAACATGCATGTTTTTTCTCTTGAATGTCTGAACATGTTGAACTATGTAGAAGGGAGTACCTAATGTTGTAGCTGGAAAATCTATGATGTAGACATATGCATTTCACTCAGGGGCATTGGTAATGTTAAATAAATGATTTGATGAGACGACTCCTCTAACCTAAGGGGATAAATTGTGAGAAGTGCTCATGCTTGAAGGAATTGATATCCAATCAAGCCTAGGGGTCTTTGACTGGAGTTGGAAGATGAAAATATCGCAATGTACCATCCAATTTGATGTGTAAATGAGATGAAAAGGAACCTTATGGGGCCAACAAAATTAAAGAGAAATGATGAATCTCTTTTTCCCATCAAGATTTGACCATTACTTATGAAAATGGGAACCAATACACAACAAAATTATGGTAAAAAATGAGTTGGTGTCGACATGAATGAAGGCATGACTGCATAGGATAGGTTGTCCGTTAAAATCAACTGTGTATAAACCATGTACCAAACTGAAATGGGAGTGATTTTGAAAATTGTGAATGAGGTGATTAATGATGATGTGACTCAATACTTCTCTTGGGTGGAGAATAAATGATGGTTGACAATGGAGACAATAAAAAACCAACTACACATAGATGATCTACTGTCACAAGGAAAATTAGATATGTTAATTGGATGTCACACTAGGGATGAGGGTAAGTGTATGTTAATGGAATCAAAATGATGGATACTGTGAGACGTGAGGTGTTGCTAACATATAGGACCATGTAAGAACATGTGTCTAAGTGAATTGATCTAGCCAAGGCCAACTAGGAATACCATGGGGTTTGAAATAGATTCCATTGGATGTGATTGTACAAGTGTTGGTGATTCCCTCATAATGAATGCACTTTTTATGATTACTAATGAATGAAAGAGTGTAGAATGTGGGTAAATTACAAACAAGGATATGCATGCCCTAGTGATGTGATCAAATAACTCATCTATGTGTGGTGAGAGTAGTAAGAGTGGACGAAGGGAGGGGGGGCCTTGGTTGGGTCTCCTTAGGGATTGAATGAATCACAAATTGAAATGTAGATGGTCTAGTGATATTGGGGGAGACAAGAGGCCAATGAAAGTGAATCAAACCATTCATCATAACCAAACAAAAAATATGAACCACCTAGAGTTTGAGTGAATGGGTCAACATGATGAAGAGAAAGAGGTATGAGGTTCTCTCTCTAAGATGTAGACTATTTTGACTCCCGATCTATGGGAAAAGAAGCATGGGTTTTGATAATGTAAGGGGTGATAAAACTAGGGAATCCCATGAGGGTGGAGTGTTATCGTCTAGTAGAAACCAAATACACGTGGAACTGGGTGAAGATGCATGCGAAGTTAGAGAAGAAACCCTAAAGGCATATTAGAGGGGGTAGTACTAGGAATGTGAAGAATACACAGAAGAAGTATCTACATGCTATTTTGAATAAGTATATACCTAAAGGGATGGTGCAAAGGCCCAATTGTGGGAAATGAAGAGACAAAAGGGGGCTCTATCTGAATACCTACACACATGAAACCAAATACTTGGCATGAAAGTACTATGGGAAAATAAGCATGGGTTTTGATAGTGCAAGGGGTGATGAAATTAGTGAAACTAATGCGGGTTGAGTGTTATCGGCTAGTAGAAACCAAATACATGTGGAACTAGGTGAATATGCATGCGAAGTTGGAGAAGAAACCCTAAAGGAATATTTAGAGGGGGTGGTAATATGAATATGAACAATATACAAAGGGAGTATCTACATGCTAGTTTGAAGAAGTATATACCTAAAGGGATGGTGCAAAGGGACCAATTTTGAGAAATGAAGAGACAAAAGGGGGCTCTATGTGAATACCTACACACATGAAACCAAATACTTGGCATGTAAGTACTCATGATAATAAATATGACAGTGAAAATGGTGTAAAAAATAGAGCTAGTGACATTATATACTTGTGTTTTGAACTTTGGCGAGGGAACATGTCCCCTAAATGAGATTTTCATTGAAAATAAATAGAGCATACATCACTGGAAGTGGAAAGACCATGATTCAAATGGTACAAATGACGTTAAAAACAAAGCTTATAAACTTCCACATGGGCTTTAGGAACCTTGTGATTGAGCCATATAAAAGGTGGTGGAGCCCATAAGGAAAACTCAATTTTAATTGACTAAGTTGGACGTGAGCATGTGGATCATTTGTGATCAGATTTCCATTTTGTGAGAGTCAAGTAAGAGGCCATAACCCCCTTTTGAAGTTCATGTCTTTCATTTCTATAATTTAGAGAATTTGGGGGCCCATA
>JZKD02S0904544.1:186345-216754 GCA_000966675.3 Picea glauca
AAGAACCATAGACCAAATTGCATCCCAATATTGTACTGGTGTAAAGGGCATAGTGCAGAGGTTGAGAGTGATCTCCTCCATTTGATACTTGGCTACTTGAGTAGTTTTTTCTATGGTTGTGAGGATCTACTTTCCCTTGGAGACCCAAAGGATCACAAATGGCTAGATGTTTTTCATTGAGTAGACGATTCATGGTAGAATGTATGCATGGGCCTCTCTAATGAGAGTGGCAATGTTTAACTAACTAATGCACTATGATACGTGAAGGGAGGGGGAATTTTCCTTTGGCTTAGTCTTGTGTTGTTTTTTTCTATTCAGAGTAGGTAGTGATTCTATGCTTGTAGGTATACATTCTATAAGGAGAGCATAGGGAACCACACATGAGGGGATGTGAAGAGTTGTTGGTCTCCATGGGTAGGCACACCATGGGTAGATATTTTAACTCCATCTTCTTTAAGTGGTGGTGGTCTGTGACACATATCATCTTGGAGTTACCATTTATGGGAATGGACTATAGATAGGACCTAGAAATGGTCCTCCCACTTGGGAAAGACTGGGTTCCTATGGGTGAGTACTTATACTTTTTTCTATTATCTTTTACTTCTATTTTTTACTTCTTTTGGTGTGTGTGTGTGTGTGTGTGTGTGTATCTGATAGGTTACTAATGGGTTCCTTGTTTTTTGTGCAGACATGGGTTCGTGAGGGAATGGAATACATATGGTGAGAGTTTCCCTAGTAGTAGTAGAAGGGTATGCAACACTGACTCCAAGGGAGCTAGAGATGGTGGGGTAGGGATGTGGTTACCATGAATATTAGGAAGGACCAGTAGATCAAAGGTAGCAACTATATCCCTAGCTAGAGGTTGAATGGTAAAATAAAGTTGATCTCAATGTGTAGGAAACAAACATATGCTGATGCTTCAACATAGTCCTACAAGGAGTGGTAGAGTCTAGGTGGGTTGATCTTGGTGATGATATTATTTATGTTTTTTCTGGGATAACACTTGAGTGGCACCCATTACTAATGTAAGAAACTGTGGTAGGATAAGTTTCTAGAGGATAGAGGAGGCCCCTGATAAGAGGGGTAGGTGGATCACCCCCACTAAGAGGGTACCTAAAGCTTCCACCACCATAACAATTTTTTATATGTATAGAGACTGATGTATATTTTTTGTATGGGCACAACCCACATTTTCTATGTGATTTTTTTAATGATGTAGCCATAGTGAGGGATAATAATTTTATATTGATACTTATGTATACTGTGAAACTACACACACACACACACACACACACACATCTTTTGATGATGACTCCTGATGTATTCATGTGATGATGTGACTATTATTTTTGATTTTTGATTTACTTTACATGTATTCTTATCATACCATGATGTCGATATATAAAAGTCATTCATTTATGGGATGAATCACGAGAAAAATAATGTCAATGTTATAAATTCCATACAATATTTCATTTATAATGTTATCTACAAGTTGATTTTCACTTCTAGGAATATGCATGAATGTAATGCATTCAAAATTCCTCGACATAAGCTTCACTTATAGATATTTACTAAATAGGAATGAATCATGGACATGGTAAACATTATTTAACTATGACATGATGAGATGATAGTCGAGGTACATGCTGAGGTGGTGGATCTATAACTGAGATGCATCAACCATTAGTCCAATCATAGCATCATATTTATATTGGTTATTCATGGCTATCCCTATTCATACACCACTAGTTTAGAGAAGGATGTGTGAGGGTGAATAAATGGCCCATGCCATAGAGACAAGATTTTGATTCTATCAACTAGCACCGTCCAAAAATTTGATGTGATATGCTAGTAGATGTTTCATATGGTAAGTCAAGAGAGAAAAATTGATTAGGATCATCAAAATAGAAGATGTTCATAAAAAATACTAAAATCCCTACTGAATTTACAAATGAAAAATGTACAAGTGATGGGATTTTTGAGCGAGTAGATTCTTAGGGGTAAAATATCTTCAAGTATAACCCATTCACATGGTATTTAAGGAGTCCCCCTCAAGGTGATAAAGGATGTATGTGCCATAATTTATGAAATTCTTGACAATGAATGGTCCTCGCTAGAGAGTACCAAAATTTCTTGGTCCTAAGGTGTCATTGGCGACATCATATTCTAGGACAAGATCACCTTCATTAAAGGAGTGATAGAAAACCTATACGTATCTCATGGATTTGGAGTGTTTTTTGATAATTCATTATTTTTTAATGGATAATGAAAATTTTCATCAACTCTCTCCAAATCCACGAGGCATTGTTTGAGGGGTGTAGTGTTAGGAAGGAGTTCAACCACCATCTTGAGGGTTGGTATCTTGCACTCAATGGGTAATATTTATTCCAATCCATGAATGAGGTTGAAAGGGATGAATCCTATGGAAGTCATGATAGAGGTATTGTAGGCCCAAGGTGTGGAAAATAACTTATGGTGCTAATTGGTTTTGTTCTTTTTGTTGGTCCATTGTAGCATGGTTTTGAAGATTTTATTGACAAACTCAACTTGGCCATTCAACTATGGATATTATGGGGGAGTGAACTCATGGGTGAATCTGAGTAATGAGGATAGTTCTTGGAATACCTCATTTTTGAAATTATTTATGTGGTATAAGACAAGCTTATAGGGGACCTCAAAGTGAGTGAAGATGTGGTGGAGGAAGAAACATGTGGTAGTGTCCACTGTATTGTTGAATTTTGGCATTGCTACAACCCACTTAGTGAAATAGTGGATAGACACAATGATATACTTATGGCCCTGTCTAAATGGGATATTTCACATCATAAATTTGATTCCCCATTTATATAAGGGACCAACAATGATCACAATATGCAAGGGAGTTGTTGGAGCTCAGGTTTTATGGGTGAAAACCTAACACTTTGTGCATCGTTTGACTGCATGAGTGCAATAATGGAAGAGGGTAGAATATAAATAAATATCATATATGAACTTCTTTGTAGTGTAATTTAATAATAAATGTCTACCATAGGTAGAACTATGATATTCATTGAGGACCTATTCAAATTCTTCCATGGTCAGGCATCGATTCCAAACTGCATCCACTCCTCTAAGGTAGCTAGAGAGGTAGTGGGGGGGCCCAGAGGGCCCATAATGATAATAGTGGAGGCCATTCAATGTAAGGTGGACTAGGTCCACTATATTATTAAATAAGGCCCACTATAGTAGTTAGATATAATAAATGGGTAATTAGATATAACAAATGTAAGAAGACTTCTTAGAAGGTTCTACTTCTAGAAGATTCCTCCTCTAGAATGTTCTTAAGTGATGGCAACATTATATAAAGGGGTTCAATCAATGTAATGAGAAATGAAGAGAAGTATTTTATTTGGAGTGGTAGCTCAATAGGAGGATGCGCCCTCGAAGAGGCAAGTGAACATGAGAGGATCCCTTCCATAATAGGATCCATTGTATGGTGTTGCCCTACCTCAAGGGTTTGATATAATAAATTGGTGTTTTTCTATATTGTTCTTCTATATCTGTTGTGGTGATTTTGTATTTAGTATTGGGTTCTTAACAATTGGTATCAGAGCACTTTCCTTGACATACATTGTGGACAAATATTTTTTATTTTTGCAGTTTTTTTTTTTTTTCGGAGAAGAAAAAAGAGGGCCGCGACATTCCAGAAAATTTAGGTATATTTATATAAAAAATTTGCAGAAAAAGGTTTTATATATGATTTCCTCTCAGAAAAACACCCAAGTTGAAAAAAAAAATCGTCTGAAATGGAGTCCGGGAAGTCAAGATATTGAAGTTTTAAAATCTGCAAATTTTCAGGGTTTTTTCTGCGGACGGTGGCACACATTTTATTTATTTATTTATGTAGTATTTGGAGGATGAATTTTCCCAACAAATTACATATCTGAGTTCCTCTTACAATTTCACCAAATTTAAAAAAAAATATCAGCTGAAACAGAGTCTGCGAAGTGAAGTTATGAGCATTTTAAATTCAACATTTTTTAGGGTTTTTCCAGAAAAAGCCGCGATTTTTCTGCCGTAACTTATTGTTCTATTTTTTGAGTTTTTTCATGATGGATGCGGGACTGAAGAGTTCATAGGGTGCTCAGATGGCTATTTCCTATTAAACCCTCAAAGAAATTCTTGAAGCATTTAAATCTCAATGGTATGACACATTGAATGGCAAATTGGATGCCTTTGGAGATGGTCTCAATGATAGTTTTCGTAGTATTCAAGATTCATTGGATAACATGCAGGAGAGATTTCTTATGGCAGGCTTCAGGGATGAATATAATCAAGAAATATATACTTGGTATGATTTTGAGGCTGATTGCGATGATTGGTATATGGATAGTTGTCATTTCTGGGATGACAACCACTTCCATATTTTATTTGATGACTCTACTCCACCTTATGTAGAGAACATCAATGTCCCACATCAGGAGCTACTTACCAACGTCCAACCTGCATACATGAAAAAATTAACTCATGTCTAAAACATGCATCGATAACTTGGTCAATGAATAGTGTTAGGAAATTGTCTTTGGGACATGCTTGGTTCAAATCCAAAAAATAAATACAAACATGTATAGTGTCCTACTTTTTCTTCACAAAGAAAGGGTTGGACACCCATGATGTGTATGTGATGGGGTATATGAAACTGAATTTGTGGAGCTTATTGATCTTGAACTTAATAATAATGGTTTTGGAAGGGTGAAGAGGCCTCTCTTTTTGTTGGACAGGTGATGCATCTAGCCATGTATTAATGTAATGTTTGATAATGTGAGGATCAAGTATGGCAATTTTAACATATGAATATGTAAATATGTCACAAAACTCTTGAAAGTGATATTTATGTGAAACTACTTACTCCAGGGAACATACATCTCAGAGGTGGATTTCTTCCATGATGCCCAATTTAATAGAAATGTCCACTTTGATAGTGGGATAAATATTGCCTATGTTTTCTTATTCAAAAGAATTTGGGGATGGGATAAGGTTCTTAAAACAATTGACATGTTCATGAGGGATAAAGCCCTTATTTTCAACTGTGAAAATATCTGAGGAAGGGGTAGGTTGAAATACTTTCCAAAGGAGGAAGAAGAAACGATGATGCATAATGTCCCATGGGGTAATTAGAGTTGTCATTGTCTCTAGAATGTCCTTGTATGAGTGGAAGATGTGGCAAGAGGAGGTGAGGTAATTATTATATGCATGAATTGGTTGAATTGGATTTTTATTTCGATAAACATCACATGTGTGTGAAACATTATTGGGTGTTGAGGTGCTTACCGATGTTGAGACTGCACAAGCAGAGTAACACTCTTCCCATGCAGATTTTGTAGCCTTTCTCATGGAGGGAGGATAAGTGGGGATGCCTAAGGGAAATGAATGGTTTTTATAGGATATAGGTCCCATAGATGTGGAAATGTAGCATATATGTACACATTCATGTCTGTCATGGTCTCTAGGGGAGGGGCGATATCTTGTCAAGGAATCATCAGGGAAGTTGGTGGGGTTCATGGTAGAGTCTCCTACAAATGATGTACTGGGGAGTTGGTTTGAGTAGGGGGTGGAATATCATATTAGGATGATTTGGAGAGTTAAATGGGGTAGGAGGTGGGAAGCTATCCTGTTGGGGTGATCGGGGAAATACTAGAGTGGGTATTGCAATGCTAGAAGTTCCTATTTGGGGGAGTGATTCATAAATACGATTTAGTTTGGCCATGCAACAAATTAAATAATCAATGATTTTGGGGAAAAGGTAAGTGAAGTGGTAAAATTTCCCACAAATACTGCATGGGAAACCATTTCATGATATCACTGATGTGGAATTGTATTCAATTGTAGATGATCTAGGTTCACTAATTGGTGGTGGCTGTGATATTGGTTGAAGAGGGGTGATGGGTTGCGCTGGAATAATCATATGATGAAATGAAACCATAGTGGCCTAAAATTGAGCGAAATGTAGACCATTATGACTGGAGTGCCCATATGTTGAGCATATGGCACAAGGGTGGTTTGTATGCAAGGTATTGTTGTGCATTGGGGTGGGATTTTTTGCGGGGTCTAGGGGAGTACTCATAGGTGAATGGGTAGGAAATAATGATGTTTCTTAGGGTGATTGAAGAAGGTTCTTAAGTTCAAGAAGTGCGGGGAATAGGTTCATGGCATGACCCAAGGAATCACAAAGAGAATAGGGTGAAGGTACATGAGAAGTGGTTGGCTAGTTTCCTTCTAATTTCTTGTTATTGACCCAAGTTTATTTACTAGTTCCTATCTTCATCAAGTTGATAGTTGGTTCCATGGGGTGAAAAATGACGTGGGAAAACAATTTGGGGTCTAAGGTAGGTGTTGGAGGTTTTAGGTACCACACAAGTATCCCCAAGGTGAGTTTTGGGGCAGTTAGTTTAGCCATGAGAGGATATTCCATAACTCTCAGTGGTGGGAAGAAGAATGGGATGTGAGTGATGAGGTTTGTTGACCTCTAAGTGGACAATGGAACATTATATGTGGATGATGAACTTAGAATATTCGATGTGGAAGATGGATCTATTATGACTGATGTTAGTGTACACAATTGGACATAATATGGTGGTGAAACTTGGGCTGGGTCACCATGATAAGTTCCAAGAATAGTATTTGAAGACAATAGGACCTATTTACACATATTACATGATATCCTAGTTTACCCTAATGAGAGGAAGAATGTTGTCCAATTGTGTAATCTGGTTGAGAATGATGACCTTCATGTTATGAGAGAATGTAATCATTCAAAACACTGATGAGTTAACTTATTTCATAACATACATATAAATACATCCTAGGAGGATGTTGTAGTCTACTGACACATCTATAACCTTGATGTATATCAAGGTAATTTTTCTAGCTACGATGGGGGTGTTTTTGTAAATACCTTTAGGTTGACATGGGTAACCATAATGGGCATAAAGGGTTATAGAAGATGGGGTAAGCTTAGGGGAGCCTATATTTTTCCATACATTCTTGAACATGATGAAAGTAGATTATCCTTAATCGATAATGCATTAGTGGATGGTGATATTTCTAATTCTCACCAGGATTTAGAATTATACTAGAGAGGGGAGTCTAGGCTTTGAGTTTTCTAAATAAAATGTGTTGATATGGGAATCATAGGGGTCAAATTCCCTCAATAATGATAACAACGAATTCCTTTATGAGGTATAGGTTCCATTGGTACTCAAGGCGTAGGGTCCCCACTAGGACATGCAATTATCAAAGGGGGACTCACTAGTAGTTAAGTGGTATGTGAGGTGGTTGGAGTAGAGTGAGGAGGGATATTGTATTGACGGTTGTAGGTTTGAAGGTGAACATCCTCTAAATTCATGTATATATATTCCATAAAGTAGGGTATCCATATTGAGATTGACCTAGAGGTTGGTAGGATCCTTGCACTTGGGTGGTGTTACCAACCTACTACTGGGTAGCCACAACACCTTGTTGAGGGAAAGGGTTGTGCAATATGACTGGAAGTGGAGGTTAAAACATGTTTTTCTAGGGAGGTGCTATTTCTTGCAGGGAAAAAAGACCTTGATTGGGAATTGCTTCCTTCATTGTTTTGAACTCTACATTCTCGGGCAATGTTGAGTATTATAATGACCATAATCACCACATAGTGCATAAAGGAAATTAGTTCGAAGATTATTTTTCTTCCCTTATTTTTTATGGTTATTTTTTTTTTGACACTATTTTAGTTTTGGTTATTATCATTAGCATTGTCTCGAAATTGTTATTTTGGTTAGGGTGATTTCCCCCCTATCCTTGATTAGTCTTTTGTTTATTTTTTCCTTTCTTTTTTCTATTTATCTACGGGTTAGAAAGATTGACCAATTTCAAATGTTCAAGTGTTTGAACTTGCTGATATGGTGAATTTGAATGAAATTCACATTGGCATGGTACTAAGTAGGTGGTCTCTCATCATTGGCTTGTTGAGGTCTAGGGTACTAAAAATTACCATGTTGGGGGTTACTATATTGGGTGTATGAGGTGGATGATCCTTCCCTACTTTTATGATATTGCAAGCGGGGTCATGCATATGTGAGGAAGCATGCATCCCTTGGGGTGGCATGCTAGTCCCTGGATGGAATGAGTTGTGACCATCCTTCATATGGGAGGGGTTGTTGTTTGGTATGCTATTGGGCTCATATGATGTTCCAACAACATTTTGATATGTGGAGTATTTTCTATGATGGCTCCCATTGTGGCTGGTGTCATATGGGGAAGGGGGTATTTAAGGGTGGTTGTTGTGAGTCATGGACTAGAACAACCCATTTTTTGAATGGGATGCCCTCGATGTCTCTCTCTTGAATGGTCAAGGGTGAGGGGAATTTGGGATGAAAGTGTATATGTATCTAGAATGAGTTTATATCAAGTCAAAATGATGAGCTTCGATGATTTCCTCTTCTTTATTTTGAGGCATGGTTGTGGCCACATTTTTGGCAATTAGTGGCAAAATGGATTTCAAGAATCAATCCAAGAGGAGTTTGTCCTTAATTTCTATTTTGCATAAACTACACCATTTAGTCCACTCATGGATATGGTATATGATGTGCATGGAAGTAGTTTATTGGAAATTAGTAAAAATTTCTAGGCTAGTGTCACAACAAACCAATAATTGGAAAAATGTGAGGAGTGCATTTGCTAGAGATGCAAGATTTGCATGAGATCCCACCACTTCATTAATGTACCATTTGGTCAATGGACCAGTTAGAGTTCTATGGAAGAGTTGTAATCAAACATAATCATCTGTGATCCTATTAGAGGAGTACCAGATATGAAATGTCATGATGTTGCTAGCTGGGTATTTTCCCGACTTTCCCTAGAATTTTGGAATGTCTGAGGGAGTGTTGGTTAGAATGGGTGGCTAAGTTGGGTTATAAAAAATGGGGTCATTGTTGATTTCAACAAATTTGGAAGATCAAGAGAAGCTATAAATTGTAGGTTGGTTGTATGTGGGGGAGTTCAGGGTGGTGGTGGTGGGGGAACACCCACAATTGGGATTGACTACTAGGAGCTAGATTCAAATGAGGATGACCTACAAAGAGGGTTTCGATGAGTAGCTAAGACTAACAAGGATAACTTGAGTAAGGATGAACTTAACAAATATGCACTTAGAGGTGAGTGTGGTTGGGATGGTAAAATTGGTGAAGCAGAAAGTTCGAGGATGCCTCCCAATGCTACATAAAGGTGTTACATGAATCAATATTGGAAAGGATGATTGAGAGTCCCTTATGGTTTTTAACTTGCGGGTGGTGTGTGAATTTTAAGTGAATGGTTTTCAAATAATGTTTCTCAAAACAATGGCCTAATCAAATCATGCATGTGAATAAAATGAAATTATTGAGACAATGATGCAATAATGTAATGTATTTCACTTTAAAGCAAAATTTTCTTTGATAGGGGGAATTTCACATGAGCGTGTGGAAAAAGAAAAAAACATGTGTCCTATGAGACCTAATGTCCTTTTTCTCTAAGTAACGCTAAGCCTTCCAAAAGTTTCAATGATGGGGTTTGAAGTCACCAAATAGAATTAGTGAAGGTTGAAATGAGTGAATTATAGTGAGCGGAATTGGGGGCATGGCCTCATGGACCTAGAAAAATTTCCCAACAACCAATGCTATCTACCTTAGGTGCAAATGAAGTCCACAAATGCCACCTATGTAGACATCCTAGGTTTTGGAAACTAGGTTACATTCTTCAAGTGTGGGAAAGGGAATCTCAACTTCGAGTAGTCATGAGTTGTAGTCAAACAAGAGTTGGGTGGTTCGAGGAGATTGGTAGGAACAACTGGACCTTTATGCATTTTACCCTTCACGGGTATCTTCTTTTCTTGTATTTTTAAACACTTATTGGGAAGGATTTTAAAGTTCCCTAAGAAAAAATCTATTTTTTGTATGAGAAATGATAAACAAGAGTTATTTGGATGTGGCCTATCCATGAAATCCTATCCAACACTATTAATTCTATTGTGACCTCACCAAGGAGGAATTAAATGTGTGGATTAGATAGAGTTTTTTTAAGAGGTTGAACTGGGGTCATGATCTATTTTTTTATTTATTAAGATGTGATTAAATAGGTATTTCAGAACTCTTTAATCTTTCTTATTCACCAATATTCCTAATGAGCATAAGGTGAAGATCATACTTGAAAACATAGGACTCTTTAGGTCCTTCGTATGTGTTCTTTTCGCGAGGAAATAAAATGTGTGATACAAGAGTAATGAAAGATTGCAATACTTTGATGAAATTACATAAATATCATATCATGTGGACTTGAATGGTGTGTTACTTTGCTTTCTTAACTTCTATGTGACGTGTTGAAAAATTAAAAACTCTCACTAATGATTTGCAAAATCTTTTAAGAAATTGTCAAAAATAGAGATGTGAACATTAGTGGTTCTTACTCAATTCAATTAGTCTTTAGATGATAGTGAATTTTCAAGGGAGATGTTTTGTAAATATTTAATCTTTCTAATTCACCCAGATTGCTAATGACCATAAGGTGAAGAGCATACTTAAACAAAATAGCAGTCTTTAAATCCCTTAAAAAGAACAAGGAAACAATAAAAATGATTACAAGTTAATCTAAATATCCATGTGCAAAAATAAGCAATAGGCCATCCATGTGGAAAGGAAAAGGAAACTTGATTTTTCTCCTCCTACCAACAAAATTAGTGAATTATTATGCAAGAATGGAAATAAGACTAGAGATTGTAAGCTCATAATATGTAAGATCATCCTACTTCCTAAATCTAATTCAAAGATGAATGAACTACCAAAAATATGGATTTAGTATACTTATGTGGGTCTTTGCACACACAATTTTGTATATTGCATTACAACAAAATGATACAAGCCACAAGACTTGCACAAGTTTTACCAAAATAGCCATGCAAGTCACATAGATCACAGGAAAGGATATTTTGTAAACATAAATCACAAAGGACGAATTTCCTATAAGTGACTAGGATGGTATTGGTTCTTACAACACACCAGATGTTAGAAAGAGGCCTGAAACAACATAATAAAATAGAATTATGGATCTAAACCCAAGTGGAGTTGTTAATCTATTTTGGTATATTTTCTACAAAGATGAGTAAAATCTCCCTCTATAACTAGGTTGAAAATCTATTTAAGAGACAATTTTTAGTATGATGACCAAGCGCTAGAGTATCATTCAAAGAAACATAAAACAAATAAGCGTGCATGAGATTCAAGCAAAGACTTAAGATACAAACATACAATTTAAATTAAAAAAGAGTGGGAATCAACAATACTCATGTATTCCCTAGATGGGGTGATGATGCAGGCGAAGTCGCGAGCACCCCCACCTCGCGCTCCTTCCCATAGGATCATTCTCATTCATTCATGAGCCAAAGTGGCTCTTTTGATTCCCTGCTGGAATCTCTGATGAAAACCCGATCCACAGGTCCTTCTCTTTTCCCTGTCACGGCCTTTTCACGTGTCTGTGACCTTTTCTCGACTCAGTTTCGGGTTTCAGGGTTTCGTGATCCCCATCGTCAAGAGTTTCTGTCCTGTTGAACTTGCGAACTCCGATTCGCCGATGTGCCCCCTTCCATCCTTAGCCCATCCTGGCTATGCCCTGGTCCATGTGACAACTTCTCATAAGACCGCAGCCTTATGTCTTTCGGGATTCGGGGTTTCATCTTTTCTGATGTCGAGAACCTCTATACCCTTGAATTCTCGATCTCCGATGATTAAATTCATCGTCGAGCCTTTTATGCGTTAGCCCTTCTGGCTAAGCTCTTAGCCCATACGACCACTATCTCACAAGACCACAGTCTTGTCTCTCATCGGGGTTTCGGACTTTCAAGTGCCGAAATGCACTTGTCCTCAGGATCCGCAAAAGGCTGACCTCCGATATGTCGATATCCCGATAGCTAGCCCCTCAATGGCGCTTCCTCCTTCTGGTCGGGGTTTTGGACTTCGCGATGCCGAAATGCATAAACCCCGTGTCCACAGGATTCCCAATATCCCGATGCGCGATCTCTCGATGTGGCTCTTCTATCGGGTCTCCTCTTCTGATACCTCGCTCGCTGCCACGTTCCCCTTCAAGATGGACGGTCCTGATCACCTCTCACGATTTCATGACTCCAAATGCCCCAGAAGTCTTGTCCTCAAGACTCATGAAATGCCGAACTCCGATGCTCCAGTTTGACCCTCTATCGGGACTTCCCCCGATAATCTGGATCTCCGCCACGTGTCCCCAACTGTTGGACGACCCTGATCCAAACTCGTTGTTTCAGAGGTTTCAATACCTCGATGACAAAAATCCTCTGTCAACTCAAAACCCCGGTAGCCGATATACCAATGGGTCGCTCGATCTCCGCCACGTGCCTCCACAAACGGATGATCCAGATCGTTCTCGGAACTTTCGATATGGAATTTCCCAATATCCTGTCCTCATAACTCTCGATATCGCGAACGCCGATATCCTGATGCCTGTTGGGACTTTTTCCTCCACGAATCCCAGTGCCCGGATCTCCAAAATGAATGATCACGCGACACGCGTCCTCCCTCAGATGGACGACTGTGATTTCTTCGCTGTTTCGAAACTTGAAATGTCCTGGCTTTCTCAACCTCAGGACCTCCGATTTCCTGAGTACCGATATCCCGATGCCTATGCCTCTCGTCGGGATTTCTCCTCTGCTATTCACGAAGGTTCAAACCCCGTGCAACTCTCAACAAATCCGACAATTATCGGGTCTCTATGGGAACATCTGACAGTCCCCAACCTCCTGGGCTTGCGCCTTGGAAACCCAGTCCGTGCTACAACTTCTTCAGCTTCCTGGCTGAAAGCGTTGAAACACTCCTATGAATGCTCATTTTCTTCTTCATCGGCTTGGGCAACTTCCAAAGTCTGCTCCAATTCCTCTTTGACAGTCTCAGCCGACTGTTCTTCTGCTGTTGTTGCATTTGCAACACAGATTTCTGCCTCTCCTTGGGCAAGTGGTAAAAATACCTGAATTTCCCCAATCATCATAAGGCTCCTCAAATCCTCCTTTATCATCTACACCTGCTGATCTAAATTCATTTCAGAGCTCACCTGCTCCGTCAGCTCCTCAGGATGATCAAAACTCACCTCTGAGTTTATGAGACTCTCAGACAGTCTCATCTGCTCATCCCTGCCCACCTGGCAATATGGGATGCTTCTGCTGCCTTCCTGGTGGATTATGAGATCAACCGATCCCATCTTCATCAGCACTCCTTGCTGAATTGAACTCACCTCCGAGTCCATGAGACTTTCAGACAGTCTCGAATTCTCATCTCTGCCCACCTGGCAATATGAGATGCTTCCGCTGCCCTCTTGGTAGTCTTCGAGATTCCGCAGCGACCTCATATCATTGCCCAGCTGGCAATGTGAAATTCCTTGGCTGTCCTCATGACAGTCGCTGAGATCCCGCATCGATCTCATTTCGTTGCCCACCTGGCAAACTGGAATTTCTTCTCTGCCCTCCTGGAAGTGCTTGAGATCTTCAGCCGATCCCATTTCATCGAGATTTCTCCCAATCTCTGGTTCACATACCTGAACCATCTCTTCTTCAGGTCCATTGAGGTTTTCAGTATACCTCAACCACCCTTTTAATAGCCTTCGCTGTCTTCTAGCCATCAACTCCCTGACTGGCCATTTTATCTTCAGCTTCTTCATGGGCCATTCATATACCCATCTCGGCTTTGCCTTCTCCTGCCGCATCTTCAATTCGAGCTTTTCTATGTCTGCCCTTATTTCATAGAGCTCTTTATCCATTTCTGCAAGCTTTTCTGCCTTGCTTTTCCTCCCAGCATGCCTATGGTCTTCAGTAACCATGGTGCTATCTCTGTATGCTTTCCTAGCAAACCTACTACTGTCACTCCTCTCTAAGAGTGTTTCCAACTTCATCCTACAGTCCTCCTGACTGTCTTCAGGATTGTTGCCTACATGCAAACAAATACTTATAGAGTCTCCAGCGCTCTGTCTCCCTTTACCTTCTCGCTTCACTTGAAATATACAAGTGAAGTTCCCGCTCTGATACCACTTGGTGTGTATCAGAGTGCTCTTTATCTCTTGCCTCTCTTGCCTAAAATATACAGACAAGAAATAGGCTTTGATACCACTTGATGCAGGCAAAGTCGCGAGCACCCCCACCTCGCGCTCCTGCCCACAGGATTGTTCTCATTCATTCATGAGCCAAAGTGGCTCTTTTGATTCCATGCTGGAATCTCTGATGAAAACCCGATCCACAGGTCCTTCTTTTTTCCCTATCACGGCCTCTGCACGCGCCTGTGACCTTTTCCCGACTCAGTTTCAGGTTTCGG
This sequence comes from Picea glauca, assembly GCA_000966675.3. Lineage (NCBI taxonomy): Eukaryota > Viridiplantae > Streptophyta > Pinopsida > Pinales > Pinaceae > Picea > Picea glauca. The sequence goes on from JZKD02S0904544.1 coordinate 200,721, forward strand.
GGTTTCATGATCTCCGTCGTCGAGAGTTCCTATCTTGTTGAACTCGCAAACTCCGATTCGCCGATGTGCCCCCTTCAGGCCTTAGCCCCTCCTGGCTATGCCCTGGTCCATGTGACCGCTTCTCATAAGACCACAGCCTTATGTCCTTCGGGATTCGGGGTTTCGTCTTTTTTTATGTCGAGAGCCTCTGTCCCCTCGAATTCCCGATCTCCAATGATTAAATTCACCGTTGCGCCTTTTACACATTAGCCCTCCTGGCTAAGCTCTTGGCCCATACGACCACTATCTCACAAGACCGCAACCTTGTCTCTCATCGGGGTTTCGGACTTTCAAGTGCCGAAATGCACTTGTCCTCAGGATCCGCGAAAGGCTGACCTCCGATATGCCGATATCTCGACAGCTGACCCCTCGATGGTGCTTCCTCCTTCTGGTTGGGGTTTTGGACTTCGCGATGCCGAAATGCATAAACCCCATGTCCACAAGATTCCCAATATCCCGCTGTGGCTCTCCTATCGGGTCCCCTCTACCGATACCTTGCTCATTGCCATGCGTCCCTTCAATATGGATGGTCCCACTCGCCTCTCGTGATTTCGTGACTCCAAATGCCCCAGAAGTCTTGTCCTCAGGACTCGTGAAACACCGAAGTCCGATGCTCTGGTTTGACCCTCTATCGGGACTTCCCCCGATAATCTAGATCTCTGCCACGTGTCCCCAACTGTTGGACGACCTTGATCCAATCTCGCTGTTTTAGAGGTTTCAATACCCCAATGACATAAATCCTCTGTCAACTCAAAAACCTGGTAGCCGATATACCGACGGGTCGCTCGATCTCCGCCATGTGCCTCAACAAACGGACGGTCCAGATCGTTCCCGGGACTTTCGCTATAGAATTTTCCGATCTCCTGTCCTCGTAACTCCCGATATCGCGAACGTCGATATCCCGATGCCTGTCGGGAATTTTGCCTCCACAAATCCCAGTGCCCGGATCTCTGAAATGGATGATCACGCGACACGCGTCCTCCCTAAGATGGATGGCTGTGATTTCTTTGCTGTTTAGAAACTTGAAATGTCCCGGCTTTCTCGACCTCAAGACCTCCGATTTGTCGAGTGCCGATATCTTGATGCCTACGCTTCTCGTCGGGATTTCTCCTCTGCTGTTCACGAAGGTTCAACCCCCGTGCAACTCTCAACAAATCCGATGACTATTGGGTCTCTATGGGAACATTTGACGGTCCCCAACCTCCTGGGCTTGCGCCTTGGAAACCCAGTCGTAACCTCCTCGCTCCTTCGCTAGATCTAACAACTGATGGGAAATTGGACCAAGATCCAACGGTCTAGATCCATTCTTCCTGTGCGCTCCTCTTGAGCTCCCTGGACGTAGAAACCAATGGTCCAGATCTCTTTTCTCCGTCGATCCGATGGCTATTGTGCTCTCCTGAGCTTGAGCACTCCTTCTTCCCAGACTTGGAAGAATTCACCAAACTCAAAGGCCTCAACCTTTATGCTCTTTTTCTCTGCCAGCTCCATGAATTTGAGTCCTCGCCATGCGTGCTCTTCGACATTATTCCTCAAGGATTCTTTTGACTTCTGCGCCTCTACAGAGTCTTCATGCACACAATGGGCTATCTCTCCTGATCTTTCCAACACTTAGACCCCTACGGGATTTTGTCTTTCTTCCTTCTCCACAGATGGAGAATATAATGCCCTCTTGGATATCCTTCTACTCAAGCACCCCTTGCTGAGCCTTCAGGGTGTTCAGTAACCCTGTCAAGATCCCTCAGTGGATTCTTCCTCTAAGTTCCAGAACTCAAAGAGTTCTCTTCTCCTGTGCCTGTCTGCACACTTACTCAGTGCCCACCTGGCAGAGTATCCTCTCAGAACTTCCAACAGTTCTGTCTCCTGTGCACCTATGCACCCGCTCAATGCCCACCTGACAGAGCTCTCAGAATCCTCAGTGATTCTGTTTCTTCTTTCTGACCTCACAATAGAGTTCCTCCAAATGCACCACTGTGCATATGCTCAATGCCCACCTGGAAGAGCTCTACAAAACTCCTCAGAGATTCTTTCTACAACTGTGTCTTCTCGCACACAGCCTTGCCTCCAAGGTATTCAGTAACCTTGAGGTCTTCCTTTTGAGTTGTTGACTCCAGTTCTTGTGCCGTAGCACGTCTTCATCTGAACCCGCAGTATTCAGAAGTGCATCCTCTATGCACGACTATCAGAACCCACAGTGTTCTGTCACACCCTCTTGGTGTGAAGCCTCAAAGACCTTCAACTGAAATCAGACACACTCCTGCAAATGCCTAACATACATCTACAACATATAAAGAACACTCACAGACATCCATTCAACACAGAATAATGCAGGAAAAACTGCTCTGTTTGTATTAAAATGGAAAATGCCTGTTTGTACAAGGGTGTTCCTGAGCACGACCTGTAACAAGGTCTCAGCTCTTCTCTCTTCTGCTCTCCACTCGCAGATCCTCTATTCTATCCACCTCAACTCTACCTTCTTACCCAAAATGAGATCCTAAATCTCTTTTACCTGAGGGGGCTCTTCGAGCTCTTCCCTCCAATCTACCTACCCTATTCAATTACATTGAATGGGCTGTCTAGTCCATCATCTGGATCTAGATCTCCGCCATACAAACATTAAATTCCGATCTTATCTACAGCCTGTGAAAAGGCACGGATCTATGGCTCAACAACCTAGACAATTAAATTACATTCAATACATATTTAAATGAGGCTGTGCCTCTCTTCATCATCGGATGCGTGCGCTTGACGTGGCTGGCTGGCTGGCTGGATGACGTGGAGAGATTCTCCTACATCAAACTCCTCAGCTGCAAAATTCATGAGCTCCTGCTCATGAGCTTCCCATCTCTGATGTTGAAATCCTCCTGGATCCCAAATCATCCTCTGGAGCTGTTCATCTGCTCCATCTCCTTGCTGCTGCTTCTGCTGCTGCGTTGCTTCCTTCTTTCTACTTAGCCTCTCCTCGCTGGCAGTCTCTGCTGACCTCAACATCAGCCTTCTGATCTCCTCGATCACTTCGTCCAACTGCTCCAATGGCTAGCTCTATTCATGCAGTCTCCTCAACTGCAATTTTTTTTGGCTCATGGGCAGATCATCATGATCTCCCATGCCATCCTCTTCATCTTCATCTGTGGCCTCAAGTTGCCACTCTACTGTAAACTTCAACTCTGCAGTATCTTCCTGACTGACCTTCTGTTCATTCCTATTCTCTGACAGCTCAACTTCTGTCAGTTCTCTTGCTAGCTCTGGATTGTTCATCCAATCCTCCAGCATCTCTAGCTCCATCTCCCATGGAGTGATAAATCTGCCTGCTCGCTCTTTGGCTTCCTTTGCTGCTAGCTTCCATGCTACAACTTCTTCATCTTCCTGACTGAAAGCATTGAAACACTCCTCCGAATGCTCATTTTCTTCTTCGTCAGCTTGGGAAACTTCCAAAGTCTTCTCCAATTCCTCTTTGACAGTCTCAACCGACTGTTCTTCTGCTGTTGCTGCATCTGCAACACAGATTTATGCCTCTCCTTAGGCAAGTGGTAGGAATACCTGAATTCCCCCAATCATCATAAGGCTCCTCAAATCATCCCTTGTTAGCTGCACCTGCTGATCTAAATTCATTTTCGAGCTCACCTGCTCTGTCAGCTCCTGAGGTTGATCAAAACTCACCTCTGAGTTTATGGGACTCTCAGACAGTCTCATCTGCTCATCCCTACCCACCTGGAAATATGGGATGCTTCCGCTGCCTTCCTGGTGGATTATGAGATCAACCGATCCCATCTTCATCAACACTCCTTCCTGAATTGAACACACCTCTGAGTCCATGAGACTTTCAGACAGTCTTGAATTCTCATCTCTGCCCACCTAGAAATATGAGATGCTTTCACTGCCCTCCTGGAAGTCTTCGAGATTCCACAGTGACCTCATATCATTGCCTAGCTGGCAATGTGAAATTCCTTGGCTGTCCTCATGATAGTCTTTGAGATTCCGCAACGATCTCATTTCGTTGCCCACCTGGCAAACTGGAATTTCTTCTCTGCCCTCATGGCAGTGCTTGAGATCTTCAACCGATCCCATTTCATCGAGATTTCTCCCAGTCTCTGGTTCACATACCTGAACCATCTCTTCTTCAGGTCCATTGAGGTTTTTAGTATACCTCAACCACCCTTTTAACAACCTTCGCTGTCTTCTAGCCATCAACTCCTTGACTGTCCATTTTATCTTCAGCTTCTTCATGGGCCATTCATATACCCATCTTAGCTTTGCCTTCTCTTGCCGCATCTTCAATTCGATATTTTCTATGTCTGCCCTTATTTCATAGAGATCTTTATCCATTTTTGCAAGCTTTTCTACCTTGCCTTTCCTCCCAGCATGCCTATGGTCTTCAGTAACCATGGTGCTATCTCTGTCTGCTTTCCTAGCAAACCTGCTGCTGTCACTCCTCACTAAGAGTGTTTCCAGCTTCATCCTACAGTCCTCCTGACTGTCTTCAGGATTTTTGCCTACCTGCAAACAAATCCTTATAGAGTCTCCAACGCTCTGTCTCCCTTTACCTTCTCGCTTCACCTGAAAGATACAAGTGAAGTTCCCGCTCTGATACCGCTTGGTGTGTATCAGAGTGCTCTTTATCTCTTGCCTCTCTTGCCTGAAATATACAGACAAGAAATAGGCTCTAATACCACTTGACGCAGGCGAAGTCGTGAGCACCCCCGCCTCGCACTCCTACCCACATGATCGTTCTCATTCATTCATGAGCCGAAGCGGCTCTTTTGATTCCCTGCTGGAATCTCTGATGAAAACCGGATCCACAGGTCCTTATCTTTTCCCTGTCACGGCCTCTGCACGCGCCTGTGACCTTTTCCCAACTCAGTTTCGGGTTTCGTGATCCCCGTCGTCGAGAGTTCCTGTCCTGTTGAACTCGTGAACTCCGATTCGCCGATGTGCCCCCTTCATGCCTTAGCCCCTCCTGGCTATGCCCTGGTCCATGTGACCGCTTCTGATAAGACCGTAACCTTATGTCTTTCGGGATTTGGGGTTTCATATTTTCTGATGTCGAGAACCTCTGTCCCCTCAAATTCCCGATCTCCGATGATTAAATTCACCGTCGCGCCTTTTACACGTTATCCCTCCTGGCTAAGCTCTTGGCCCATACGACCACTATCTCACAAGACCGCAACCTTGTCTCTCATCGGGGTTTCAGACTTTCAAGTGCCGAAATGCACTTGTCCTCAGGATCCGTGAAAGGCCGACCTCCTATATGCCGATATCTCGATAGCTGGCCCCTCGATGGCGCTTCCTCCTTCTGGTCGGGGTTTCGGACTTCGGGATGCTGAAATGCATAAACCCCGTGTCCACGGGATTCCCGATATCCCGATGCGTGATCTCCCGATGTGGCTCTCCTATTGGGTCTCCTCTTCCTATACCTCGCTCGCTGCCATGCGTCCCTTCAAGATGGACGGTCTTGATCACCTCTCGCGATTTTGCGACTCCAAATGCCCCAGAAGTCTTGTCCTCAGGACTCGTGAAACGCCGAACTCCGATGCTCCGGTTTGACCCTCTATCGGGACTTCCCCCTATAATCTAGATCTCCGCCACGTGTCCCCAACTGTTGGACGACCCTGATCCAATCTCTTTGTTTCGAAGGTTTCAATACCCCGATGTCAGAAATCGTCTGTCAACTCAAAACCCTGGTAGCCGATATACCGACGGGTCGCTCGATCTCCGCCACGTGCCTCCACAAGCGGACGGTCCAGATCATTCCTGGGACTTTTGCTATGGAATTTTCCGATCTCCTGTCCTCATAACTCCCGATATTGCGAACACCGATATCCCGATGCCTGTCGGGACTTTTGCCTCCACGAATCCTAGTGCCCGGATCTCCGAAATGGATGATCACGCGACATGCGTCCTCCCTCAGACAGATGGCTGTGATTTCTTCGCTGTTTCGGAACTTGAAATGTCCCAGCTTTCTTGACCTCAGGACCTCCGATTTCCCGAGTGCCGATATCCCAATGCCTACGCCTCTTGTCAAGATTTGTCCTCTGCTGTTCACGAAGGTTCAACCCCCGTGCAACTCTCAACAAATCCGACGGCTATCGGGTCTCTATGGGAACATCTAACGGTCCCCAACCTCCTGGGCTTGTGCCTTGGAAACCCAGTCGTAACCTCCTCGCTCCTTTGCCAGATCTAACATCTGACGGGAAATTGGACCAAGATCTAACGGTCTAGATCCATTCTTCCTGTGCGCTCCTCCTGAGCTCCCTAGACATAGAAACCAACGGTCCAGATCTCTTTTCTCCGCTGATTTGATGGCTGCTGTGCTCTCTTGAGCTTGCACACTCCTTCTTCCCAGACTTGGAAGAATTCACCAAACTCAAAGGCCTCAACCTTTATGCTCTTTTTCTCTGCGAGCTCCACGAATTCGAGTCCTCGCCGTGCATGCTCTTTGACGCTATTCCTCCTTAGATTTCACTTCTGAATCCCAAAAGGATTCTTTTGACTTCTGCGCCTCTGCAGAGTCTTTGCACACATAATGGGCTATCTCTCCTGATATTTCCAACACTTAGACCCCTACAGGATTTTGTCTTTCTTCCTTCTCCCACAGATGGAGAATATACTGCCCTCCTGGCTATCCTTCTACTCAAGCACCCCTTGCTGAGCCTTCAAGGTGTTCAGTAACCCTGTCAAGATCCCTCAGTGGATTCTTCCTCTAAGTTCCAGAACTCAAAGAGTTCTCTTCTCCTGTGCATGTCTGCACACTTACTCAATGCCCACCTGGCAGAGTATCCTCTTAGAACTTCCAATAGTTCTGTCTCCTGTACACCTATGCACCCGCTCAATGCCCACCTGACAGAGCTCTTAGAATCCTCAGTGATTCTGTTTCTTCTTTCTGAACTCACAACAAAGTTCCTCCAAATTCACCACTGTGCATAAGCTCAATGCCCACCTAGCAGAGCTCTACAGAAATCCTTAGAGATTCTATCTGCAACTGTCTCTTCTCCCACATAACCTTGCCTCCAAGGTATTCAGTAACCTTGAGGTCTTCCTTCTGATTTAGTGACTCAAGTTCTTGTGCCACAACACGTCTTTGTCTGAACCCGCAGTATTCAGAAGTGCATCCTCTATGCACGGCTATCAGAACCCGCAGTGTTCTGTCACACCCTCCTGGTGTGAAGCCTCAAAGACCTTCACCTGAAATCAGACACTCCTTCAAATGCCTAACATACATCTACAACATATAAAGAACACTCACAAACATCCATTCAACACAGAATAATGCAGGAAAAACTGCTCTGTTTGTATTAAAATGGAAAATGCCTGTTTGTACAAGGGTGTTCCTGAGCACGACCTGTAACAAGGTCTCGACTCTTCTCTCTTCTGCTCTCCACTTGCAGATCCTCTATTCTATCCACCTCAACTCTACCTTCTTACCCAAAATGAGATCCTAAATCTCTTTTACCTGAGGGGGCTCTTCGAGCTCTTCCTTCCAATCTACCTACCCTATTCAATTACATTGAATGGGCTGTCTAGTCCAGCATCTAGATCTAGATCTCCACCATACAAACATTAAATTCCGATCTTATCTACAACCTGCGCAAAGGCACGACTCTATGGATCAACATCCTAGACAATTAAATTACATTCAATACAAATTTAAATGAGGCTGTGCCTCTCTTCAGCATCGGATGCATGCGCTTGACGTGGATGGCTGGCTGACGTGGAGAGATGCTCCTGTATCAGGTGACACCTGCCGATCACTTGATACATGACACTCTAGCGATGAGTGCAGTTAAAGCCTCTTGCCGCCAGCCTCCCCCTCTGTGATTCCACTATGCCTAACTTTCAATCTGACAAGGATTCAGTGCACTGTGACAATTAGGGAGGTTTAATGGTACATGAGGCTCGACCCTCTGAAGCTAGTACGATGCAACAAGGAAACATCATCTCAGCATTCATGGCACCCCAAACTTCCATTTCTCTTGTCATCATACATGTAATCTCTTGGTGTGGTTATTATCTCTTGTGTTTTCTCTTGGATTTTCATTTTCCACCTGCAATCTCCATCCGAGGGAGCCAAATCTCTTTTAATTTTCTTTCCCCTACATCCATATTCTTCCTTAATTCGTCCCCTAGTGGTGTCGACGCCATGCCTCATGAGAGAGGCAAGCCCAAACACGGGCCGGTCTACTACAGTCTAGTAGGCTGACACCAACACATAGGCTCGCCCTCTCTTTCTCCCAATCCAGGTAGTAGCTCTATCAACCATCCTTATTCTGATAAAAACTAACGCAATGATGCCCAACCTACGCCCCAATTGCTCGACCCTGAGCTAAATTATGGTGGTTGTATAGTGGAGGAGGAGATTCCTCCTAATTGGGAGGAGGAAATCGCAGAGCATACAACACCAACCAACACTGCCCTCCCTTTGAATTATTTTGATATTGCTACTAGAGGTTGTGTGGTGGAGGAGGATATCCCTCCACAAAATCCGGACAACTTCATGCAAGGAGAAAATCCCAATATCAGTGGATTGAACAATGAAGCCACCAAGATTGATTCATATGAATTTTGGGCCGAGGAGGAGAACCATCCGAAGAAGCATACATGTGAGCCAACCCATCCAGCCTTGGGAAGCCACAATTTTCTCAGTCCTCCTAGACTTACGGAGGACCATTTAAATATGATCTTTGAGATGAGACGACATATGGCTGACCAAATTCATAGCCACCACACCCTTAGCAGACGTTTGGATATGTTGTTTGATTCCCTGTCAAGCGAGCCTATGAAGAGTTGATGCCCAACATGCTGCCAGTCGTTTTCTTACACCGTCTGCCATGATGGAAGTCCGGGTTCGCCTAAAGTTTAGTTTCTTTACCGTTATGTTATCAGTCTTAGTTAAGATGCATTCACAGTCAAATTATGCTGTAGAAAGACTCTGGTATGCTGGCTTACCTATGAACATTGCAGGCCACCTGTTCTGGTTTCCATACATGTGGAAGAACATGTGGCGGGTTTTGATGTATGTTTGGACATGTATCATGTTTTTGTCATTTTAAGGTAATACAAACTTTTTTATTTATATAAAAAAGAAAAACAATACTCATGTATTACCAATGGATGGGATTTGAACATGAAGATTTTCACATGGGGAAAGTAGTTGTAAGGAAGTGTGCTCCAACCCTCTCCTTGGGAGGGTCCTTTTTCTCATTGGGGGATCTCTATCACAAATGATGTGTGTGAAGAAATATTCTTCTTCCTTCAATGGGGGATCTCAAATAGGCATGAATATATAGATTGCAAAGATGAAAATATAAGACAAGGGGTCTCCAAGATCATCTAGACAACACAACTCTACCATTTTCTCCTCTCTTTGAATGTTGTCCCAAGGCTCTTATTTATAGGAAAATCTCAAGCTTCCATGGAAACTAGTTTCAATGTGAATGCACCTTGTTTGAATTGTGGATCCAATGCTTGATGGAGACCTTTGGGAGACCAAGGTACTAATTATGAGCTCCGGTTTTTCTACACAACAACCTAGAAGTCCTTGAACTAGGCTTGGCTAATTAAGTGCACCAAATGAGTTGACTTCAAGTGTGTTAGGATACTTCATGAATTTGAAAGGAAATTGCTTGCAAGTCATGAAAAAGTTTGTATAGGCACCCTATGAAAGTGAATAGAACCCACTTTATAAAGTTGTTTTAATTTCTTTTGGGGTGTTTTTTTAATAGCCATGTGATAGCCTTGTTCTTCTATGTTCTTTTTCAGTGATGTTTTTTTGGTGATACCTTAACTGTTCATGTGAACAAAATTTAGGTAATAACAATAATTGATGTTAAAATATGATTTTATGAAGAAGAGATTGATAAAATTTGATAAAATAGAAGGACTAAAATATGTTACAACCAAACTAATAAAATAAATGAAATGGAATAACTTAAAACTGATTCAAAATAAATATTGAATAGATTATAAAGTATATTGGGTAAATAATAATAATAATAATAATATTAATATTTTTTTTAAGGTCAGGTGAAGCTAGACACTAAATTGGTGTATGAGACCTCCTTGTTAGTGAGACAAAACACCCCCTAAGAGATTTTGCTAAAATTTACAGAAGTGTAACCTTTTAGGAGAAAACACAAAACGCACAATTAATATCAAATTTTACACTGTACTGCAATAAATTCTACACTTCTTTATAAATAGATGGTTAATATGTTTTCTTCCTAAACTAAACATTTAGTCAATTTATTTAATTATTGAGACAAAGATTTCAAATAATGAGATCTCATGTTTTATATAGAATTTATTATGATTTAATAATTATATTTGATATATATTTTTTAAAATTTTGATAATAATGAAATTTTGTATTTTAAAAGATTTGAAATTTGATTATTAATCACATTTTATATTTTATATTATTAATAAAAATAATTGCAAATTTGGTAATTAATGAAATTTTATATTTTATTTTATTATATTTATATGTTTGAGTATTGGAAAAAAAAATTATTAATCATTTTTTTTGTTTTATATAATTAAGAAATATATGTATATGATTTTATATTTTTTTATTTAGTAATATATCAGATTGGTGTATGAAATCCTTATTTGTAAGACAAGATATCCCTTCTACGGAACAATTTCACTTTTAGAATTTAAGAAGATATACATACACTACACCCCTCTATATTTAAATATGTAACATCTTACAAGAAACAAACATATTAACTATTTTCTTTTATTATTTATTTGATTATTAAAAAACATATTTAATAATTTAACAAACTTTTTAAAACTTTGTATTTTATTTTATTATAATTATGTCTAATCATTAATTTTAAATTTTATTTAAATTTAATTATTAATAAAATGTCATATTTTACATAATTTAAATATAATAATCATATATATTTTTACATAATTTATATTATTTTCAAAATATACTAAGAAATATTCAAATGGATAATATCGGTTTGGATAGGATGATTTCAATTTTGATTATGTGCATATAAAACGAGTGACATACGTTTGGATATGGTGATTTCAATATTGATTATGGGCATATAAAACGAGTAACATTCCTAATGATATTGACTTAACCTTTTCAATTATATTTTTAAATAAATTTATTATTTTCATCCATTTCAAAAATATAAGTTAAATATATAATTCAACATTTAATTTAAATTATATTGAGAGTGCTTTATAATTTAGTATGGGATAGAATGTCCCAGAGGGAAACTTGAAATGAACCCTCGACGACGATCCGCTCCGTAACGACTAAGGCCTAGGAATGTGTATCCTTCGTTTCTCTCACCAACCGATGAGGGAGCAGTCTATTCACGAAGCAAATATCCTCTCGAACGGAATGTAGTACTAAAAATGTATCATTCTTATCTTGAATGTGTTTTAGGTTTCCCAGTGGGTTCGTTGCGAGGTGGGTCATTTTTGGTTACCTATCACCGTTATGAAATGGCAAAGTGCGTCCTAAGCTTTTTAGGATTTTTGTAAGATTAACTATTCTAAGTTAAAAGACGATTTCACTCTCATGGTTAGGCACAATTTCAATGTGTAATGTGTTGGGTGTTAACACTTTTTGTGCCGCATATTGTTTTTCTTGTTTGTTTTGCAAGTGTTCTCTATGTTTCATGGATGCATGCTTATATATGATTGAGTGTGAAGTTGCTAACAATTGTCTAAGTATACAAGAGTTGCATTAGTGTAGGAATGTTACTCACCGATGACAAGATTTGACTAGGCACATTATGGGGAAGTGATAGATGGTATTGGATCTTGTTTGTTGCAGATTTTGTCGATGAAGGGTTGGTGAGCTCTTCAACACTATCTCAACGACATGTGGCATTAGAACTTGTTCGTTGCACATTTTGATGAAGGGTCAATGAGCTCTTCACCACTATCTCGATGATAGATGGTATTAAAGCTTGAAGCACACTCTACTACTATGGTGGTGACAATGGTGATATAGCGCAACATGAAGGAAATTTGTTGCGAAGACACTTCGGTGGGAACGTTTGTAGACTTGGTGAACCATTCGGTGGAGCGAACTGGTTCATCATAGACTTTGCATTAGACTTACGATAGAGGTATAGTTTATAGTGTGGTGGAAGGTTGGTCCAGGCCCACACCTTGTATATACCAAGAGCAGTTTTTGTGAGAAAACGAAGCACTTGGACAAGGTGGGTGATTGCAAAAATCATCATAGAACTTGTCACAAACTTGATTGTAGAGGTAGTTTGGGCACAAAATTGGTGAGGATCGGTAAGGCAGACCAACCATTCGTAGAGGCAGTATGGGCACAGACTCGGTTGGGTTGATTCTTGATGGAAGTAAGTGCCAAAGCTATTGCACACACCTTGGAGAGACCAGGTGTAGAGTTCGTTGGGTGAACCAAGTAGCTGGGAAAGGTATATGAATACATGATTTGTTGCATGACTTGATGCAGATATAATGAGAGAAGTGATCGCAGAAGTGAGCACATAAGTGATTGTGAAGGGAGAAGTTCTGGGTTGCAACAAGTTGAAGCACTTGGGTGAATGACTTGAGGTGACTTAGAGAAGCTTCGTAACAAGTAGTTGGTTGAGTTGCTGGGTTGATTGCAACCTTCAGATGAGGTAGCTCTTCATAGGGTTACAATAGTCAGTTACCAGTAGTACAACTTGACAATCGAGCAGTGGGTGCATGGTGCCTTGAAGTGGAAGCAATCAATATGTGGAGATGGTAAGACATTGTAGATGAGTTCATGGGGGATTCACCTTGTTGACCAATATCTTATCACGTTCATTCATAAAGAGGGTTTTTAAATTGATAAAAATAAAGTCAATATATTGTAGGTATTGGGGGGGGATGTGGGGTCTCAAGGGGTTTCTATGTATTGAGGGGTATAAAAGGGATATCTAGTAAAAATATGGGTTTCTTTTCTTGGAAATATATATTTGGAGGGGGGGTTCAAAAAAATGATTTTGGGAGATATTTATCAATAGCTAGTGAAATTAGGGGTATTCTTTAATATCCCACAAATGAAGGCGCTATGTCACAGGTTTACTGAGTGAAGACCTCGTGGATGAGTTCAATAGGTTTCATGTGAATTTTTGGACTTAGATGGATTTGCAAAGGGGACGGATGGACTCAGTCTTGTATCGTAGTGAAGGTATTGCATATTTTTGGAGTTGCCGACAATGATTGACGAGAGTTCATGCAAAGATTCAATGGCTTGGAAAAGCGGAGGTCTGGGACAATAGAATTGATTGCAAAGGTAGTATGGGCTCAAAATTGGTGAAGGTTTGGTAAGGTGGACCAACCATTCATAGAGGCAGTCTAGAAACAAACTTGATTGGGTTGATTTTTGATGGAAGTGTCAGACCTATTGTGCACACCTTTGAGAGACCATGCATAGAGTTTGGGTGAAACGAGCACTTGAGAAAGGTAGATGAACACAAGATTTGTTTCATAACTTGTCGTATATCTAACCACATAATTGATCGCAGAAGTGAGCGTACAGGGTGATTGCATAATACATTGCGAAGGGAGAAGTTATGGGTTGCAACAAGTTGAAGCACTTGGGTGAATGACTTGAGGTGACTTAGAGGAGCTCTGTAGTAGGTAGTTGGTTGGGCACATTTCCATCATGATGTCTTCGTGCCATGCATCGTCGAGAATGTTATTTGAGTTGAGATGGGTTTTTTGGTTGACCATGACCTTCAGATGAGGTAACTCTTCATAGAGTTACAATAGTCAGTTAGTAGTAGTACAACTTGATATTCGAGTAGTGGGTGCATGGTGCCTTGAAGCGGAAGAAATCAAGGTGCGGATATGGAAAGACATTAGAGATGAGTTCAATAGGTTGCCTGCGAATTTTGGGACTTAAATGGATTTCTAAAGTGGACGGATGGACTCAACCTTATATCGTAGTGAAGGTATTGCAGATTTGCGGAGCTGTAGAGGGTGATTGAGGGAAGTTCACACAGAGAGTCAATGGCTTAGGAAAGAGGAGGTCCAGAACAACAAAATTGAACCAAAGTTGCAACCAATAATGCCATTGGAAAGGTATGGTTGGTCTTGAGTTCTTGCATTTTCTAAGTGTTGCGGTGAATTGTTTGAAGGGAAGTCAGATGACTTGGTGGTTCAAGTGTAATCTGTTTCCATGATGAAAACTGACAGACTTGACGATGACTCAAGTGGTGTAGATTCGAAGAATTCACATCTTGATGGGGTGAATGTGTTGAGATCTTGGGGAGACCTGCATGGAAGAGTCCCGTGGTGGACTTAGGAATATTTTGATGCATTCATGGAGGTGGCTTGAAGAAGCTGCCTAACTCTTTGATGAGGCGCATTGGACAAGTCACTGCGGTGAAGTAAGAATGAGGTATAGACATGTCGAGTTTGAGAGAATGGGCAAGGTGCCTTAGTGCTTGGTGTCTTAGCCAGATTTGTTGGGTCATTTGATGACTTGATAGTTTCGACGATAGTGATAGCGTTTGGAAACTTGTAGGAGGTGCAAGGCAGTTTCATTCTAGGAGTTGGATGGAGTCAATAGAGAATTCAACGAAGAATTGTTGGCGATCGACCTGAATGGGAAGAACGCAGGCCAAGTGACTTAGGTGGTGTTCAATTGCCTTTGGTATGGGACATTGGATAAAACAGAGTGTGCCTTGGTGACTTGAGAATGATTGTGCGATGACTTAGAGATATAGTGGGATCATTGGTTGAGATTGGAAGAAGTATTGAGGTGAATGTTCCTAAGGTATGGAAGTTTTTTAAGGTGACTCATTCTAATTGGAGCACTTTGGACAATTCATTGGATGTTTGAGGAAAGTAGGTTTGTTGTCCATACTCATCATAGATGTTGAGTTGCAGAGAGGTGACTTGATGGAAGGGGGCAATTTGAGGACTTCCCTTCATTTGGAGGATTGTGTGGATAGGAAGAGTGTAACACTTGAACATTGCATATTGTTGGGCACATGCCAATGTTGAGGAAAAATCCATTTTTGGAAAGTAAAGCTCAATTTGGACAAAGACAACTGGAAGGAAAAACAACATGTGTAAGCAAAAACCACATGCAAAGGAGGAAAGCATGCAAGGCACAAAGGAAGTAAGACCTAACCATGTTAGGGTTAGGGTTTTGGAATGTAATGGCTAATAAGACTGTAAAATAATATAAATAAGAACCTAGGAGGTCTAGATTGGGGGGATGAATGGTTTTTGTTGGTTCGAAGTGTGTTCCAAGTTAATCCCAGATTGTAAGAAACTGTTGTGATACCTTTTTGTAAGATGTTGAGCTATAAAAGAGTCGGGTAGCTAGATCTTTAGGGTTAGATCACATGCTGAGGAGCTTGGCGTGATCTAGTCCGCCTCATAGAGGTTATGTAACCTCTTTCTTGATTGTATGATCAGAAGTGTAGTGCGAGCAACACCATATTGTGCAAAAATTATAAATAAAAGAGCCTAAGAAGCCAAATCTTTGTGGACGTAGCCTAGGAGGGGGTGGACCACGGTAAAACCTATGTACTTTATGATGATTGGATGTCTGTTTACTTTCTGATAGTGGTCGATCATCTTTAATTCTTGTTAATGATTGATTTACACATATGTGGTTAGCTATATCTATTTGATTGCATGCAAGGGTTTAAAAAATGAATGGATCTTAGAATAATAGATCAATTAACTAGTGTAAGGCCTGAAGAAGATCAAATATAATCCTAGATCCCCACTCTTTCCTAGACTGTAATCACCTGAGCATTGCATTCACCCATAGAACTATCTCGAGTGAGACTGCACAATACATTCTGTGTGTTGTGTTTCCTTCAGGTTTACCAGGAGGGCCGATAGCTTTAGAGGGTTTTGTTGGAAACCTGTTCAGATATGAACCTAGTGTTGGATTACTGAGAGGGGGGGTGAATCAGTAATAACTTAATTATAATCATTTTTCTTCAAATGTTATATTAATGTAGAATTATTATCCAATAATGAACAGTAATAAATAA
>JZKD02S0904545.1:0-14000 GCA_000966675.3 Picea glauca
CACTAGTGTATATTTTCATATCTAAAATAAAATCTTTTCTTATCTTAAGACAATCACGATGGACAAGTTTCTATTTTGCTCCTCATTTGGTTTCTCAATAAAATCTTTTCTTATCTTCAAGACAATCACGATGGACAAGTTGCTATTTTGCTCCTCATTTGGTTTCTCATGGTTGGTATAAGTTTATAATTATTTTTTCTTTTTAACTTAAATTAAAGTAACATATTCTAATTTAATTTGTTATATTTTTTTCTTTCTTATTGCAGCATATTCAAATTAGTGATATAGGTAATTTAATTTATCTTTTCAGAATAAATATTTTGTTTTCAATTAATTATTACTATTAATTTATTATAAATAACAAATTATTAACTTTTGATATGTTTAATATTTTTTTAAGCAAATTCAGAATTTATGTTTATAATAAAAAACAATATACATGCAGATACTCATGAAAGGAGCATTTTTGTCTTTAGCAATCAGGACGACCATTTTAAAAAACTTGGTTTCCTGGTTCCTGCATCCCAGGTCCGGGACCAAGTCTTCCACTTATGTCTCCACCTCCTCATTATCCATCTGAGCATGCCTAGTTCACACTTCATTCTCTAGAACTTGCATTGCCTCCTTACCCGTCAGGTCCAATCCTCATAATTTCTTACAACGTCTTCTGTAACTAAAACCATCCACGTCTTCTTCTCCACCATCTCCTTAATCCCGCACTTGCGGAGTGCCATCCTTTCCCGTTCAAGACAGCCTGGAGGTGGTAGGCGGTGTTGTGGACAAACAACCTGTAGAAGAGGCGGTGTTGTGCACAAGACAGTTTGCCTATGGATATCGAGTCCCATCGCCCAGCCATCTGGCGTTTCCCTGGGCCAAATTGATTTGATTAGTTTTGAGTAGTATTTAGTTAGTTCTTTGAAGAATTAATTTAATTAGCTTTTAATAGTATTAAGTTAATTCCTTATAGATGTTTGGTTTGATTTTTTTAGTTAAATATATTAATTATCTAGATTAAGTATATTAATCTATGTTCTAAAATATATTTATGAAGAAATTTCTCTTTAATTTTGTGGCAAAATACACAACTCAGAATGACCTGCCATAACATTGAAATATAGTGTAGCAACTAACAACTGATCTCAAAGAATGGGAAGAATTATAGATAAGATATGTTTTTTTTTTTTCAAATTTCTTATTTTTTGGTTTTCAAATTTCAAATTTATTTTATCTGTCAAGTGAAAATTTGGTGACGGTTATTTGGTTTTTATGTTGGTTATTTTATGTTTTTGGCAGATTCATGAGTGTCAAACTTTTTTTGCTGTTATATAGACTTTGCTTCTTGAACTTCAAAAGAAGAAATACTATCTGTTTTGGTGGGGAAATAAAAGCATAGCCAAAGCATTTTCACCAAATTTGTTGCAAATTGCAAGCCATCAGTAGTAGCTGAGCCCAAATTTTACATATAACCTTTGAGTAAATCAGTAAACTGTAAACAAACTAGGAATAGAACAACATCAAATTTAATTTAATGTTTCATTTACTCTTAGAACTAACCACTATCAAGTCTATGGCTACCCTAGGTTTCAAAGACCTTAAGTAAGATAAATACCTACTAAAAATTGAAATTGTGACGAATACCTTATCCAATAAAAAGTAGATTTGACAGATTAGAATTTTAATTAAGTGCAAATTTGGTATCTAATTGTCAAATACTTCTTAATATGAAAAAAACGTCATGTGAAACGTAAAATTCCAGGCCTCTCATCACCAACCTTTTCACAATGTTTTTCTCACATGCCAAAAACGATAGATATTGTGGGAATACCAAAAGTTGATGCTGTTTGTCGTCAACATAATATCGTGGGAATACCAAAAGCTAATGCTGTTGTGATAATTCTTGCATTGAATGACAAATTTCGCATCGTTGAAGTTTCTCCTGCATGCTTTTCATTAGAGATTCATATCGATGTCCACATATCAAAAGCCTTATCAACACATGACCGTTTTTGGTATTATGTTCAAGTGGAGGTTTGTGGGGTCCATGGAGAGAATTATTCTTCGCCGATTTGTTTGACAAGATTCTTGTGTGTCAATGTGTATATCTTGTTCTTCCATCGATCCTTATTTTTGTGTTCCATTCCCCTCCTCGGAATCCTGTGATACCTTAGTTGGGAATCCTGTGATGCCTTAGTTGGACGACGCCGTCTTCTGTGAACATGTTAACATTTCTACAATGTTTGAATACATACACTACTATATTTTACACTTTTCTTCATTACATGAAGCAGTTTTTTCCCGATGTTAATGGTCCCATTTACATGAAATCGTTTTTTAAGGAAGGTAAGCATAACGAATAACAGAAAGATAAGCATAACGAATAAAAATTGGGTGGTAGGACATTGCCTTTTTGCTTTACCAAAAAATAAAAAAAAACTTTCTTTGAGGTTAAGGGTCCATAAACAAGGGTCCATAAACTCTAAGCTTATCATTGAGTAGAGAAAATAACAACTTATAATACTACAAAGGAAAATGACTTTAAGTTTAGCTTATCATTGAGCAGAGAAAATAGCAACGTATTATACTACAGAGGGAAATGACTTTAATCTTATCATTTAGTAGAGAAAATAACTACTTATTATACTATAAAGGAAAATGATTAAAGAAGAATAATGATTAAAGAAGAATAGATATGTTAAAATAAATAGAAATTAATTGAAAATGATTAAAGAAGAATAGATATGTAAAAAAACCAGAAATTAATTTGGGTAGAGAGAATGACACTATCTTATGACAAGAATTTTGAGGATGGACCTCTTCAACAAAATCCGAAATTATGTTTCTTCTCATCCGTAAATGTTTTTTAAATTTTAATGGTTACTAAGCAAGTATATCAAATATGTAATCAACATAGAAACTCAAGGAATTGAGCTGCATCGAGTCTCAAATTTTGATGTAATATTATAAATATGTACATGCTGTGAGCCATTTTTAGAGAACTTGTATGATTGTTGCTGGCCTCATCACAACCTTATTTTACTATAATTTAATTATGTTTCTTTTTAAAAAAAATTGAGTCGACCATGTGGCCAAGAATAGGTGCGTAGTGAGCATAGCAGAAAGCGATAGGAGTCAAAGAAGTCTGAGAGCACAAACTCTATGTTTTGTAAGTTTGGAGAACACAGTTTGGTTTTCTGTAACCACACGCAACATCAAAGTTCATAATATATTAGTAATCTGTGCGTTGATGTATTTCTGAGTTTTTTTTTAGTGAAAATTTATTTTCTCTGATTATGTTCAAGGTTGTGTTCATAGTTTATGTGCTTAGAGTAGCACAATATCAAGATATTATTTTGTTTAGTGTTATTATCACAGAGCAGAGTATATCCTGCGGTTTGGAAACTGCGCAGTAAGTCCTAAGACTTCAACGACAAAGAATTCCACTACGTTGCCTTTTGCAACTGCACTACGCATAGTGTCTCTGTGCACTATAGATCCAATAATAATCCCCTATTGAGAATCATTGGATTACTAACTCTTTTTATTAAAAACTCTAATATTATGATAGGAATTAAAGATATTGGCATATTCTCCTCATCATTTATAAATAGAAAGGAAATATTTAGACTCTCTAGTACTCAACTAAAAATAAAAGTAAAACCATGGATTTCCAATTTTACAAATTTGGCTAAAATGTTAGTGAAATGAGGATAAAATCCAGGACATCACCATGGGCCAGGGCCTCCTTAAGAGTCTTGTCGCTACATAGGCCTACATAACAACGTAGGAGTGGATGCATGTTGTTGAAGCTACAAGTAAAATCATATAAGTTGTAAATAAAATCCTAAATCTATCTACACCTTAAAATACTGCAAGGTGCAAATAAACCTTAAGCCTAGATACGAGATAGTGTGTCATTATTCGTACATGATGGGACTGCAACCTACATGAGGTCAATGAAGTTTGTGGACTGCAACGTGCATGAGGTCAATGAAGAGAAACATTATCCATGTAAATAATAGAGATTGAAAATGAGAGGAAATTTAAAGCAAATTTTGTCGAGTCCTCCCATGCCAAAGAAACCAAATTCCATGAAATGAAATGTAACAACATGGGGTAAGGAAGGTAGATGTACGAACCATGCTTAAAAACTCATGGCTCTTCACCTGGTAAGTAGATAGTGATCCACCTCTTAACACATGATTTAATTAAAATTGAAATGCACACATGCTTTAATTGACAAGAAGGGAAATGTGAACAACACATTTAAAAACCCATTACTCTCTAGTAAGGAGAAAGCAATCCACAGAGCTCCACCTAGTAACATATTATTTATATTAATTGTTGCTAATCACTTAAATTTGGCAATCAAATGGCTAGACAATAATTTATTAATATGATTAAGTAAATGTAAAAAAACAAACAGGTTAATGGATGCATTCATAAATGCTAGGAAGTTATGAACATTAAATCTCATTCATAGATTAGAATATGTCAACATCTTTAATTGTTGGCCATAAGATTATAATTTGTAATTAAAAGGTTGATTAATGCATCGATTCCAATAGAGAAAATCCTATGAGCATAATAATTTGTATGATGATTGTGAAGAAGTGGGATCAAAATATTTCTTCCTCTCTCGCTACAAATCCAAAAAACTAACAAGATTATCATCGAAAATTAGTGATGTGGTCCATATAACTCCACCGAAAGGGTGGCGCTTATCACTGGTGTGGTATGTGCTTGTTCTGACAATGTCTATTGCTCTTCCTGCGAGATCTTCAATCTTTCTATCTATGACGCATAATTTATTTTGGACTTCATCCAGTTGCAAAATTCTTTCCTGTTGGGATTCGTTTTGGTGCACAATGACCTTTCCCATGATACTTTTGAGGAGCCAATAAAGGTCAACCATTTTGGAATAAAGAGTAGCCTTGGCTCGGTGTGACCCAGATCTAGAATCCATAAATTGATATCCACATCAAATTTTTCATTGATAATAAACTAGCACAACTGTTAACTCGCGGCTGAGAATGCTGAAAGGTATCAGCTGAGAACGTTGAAAGATATCCATGCTCGAAAATGAAAGGCTCGGTGGGTCGGCCAGCCATCGAATATGAAACGTGCGGACATCTGAGACACACAGAGAACTGAGGAGGAAGTTGAAGTAGTGCCCGTTAATAATCCAAACGTGGAAATTATATGGTGCTACAATAATTTCTTAATATGATTAGGTAAATGTTAAAAAGTAAACAGGTTAACGGATGCATTAAAAAATACAAGGAAGTTATGAAGAGTAAATCACATTCATTGATTTGGGAGGATGATTAAGAATATGCCAGCATCTTCCATTGATAGCCATCAGATTAGAATTTTAGATTAAAAAGTCATTAATCATGCCTATTGCTAATAGGTATATGCCTTTCGATGTAAATATCAAAGTACCTTCTCATCAGCGTATGCTAGGTCCAATTCTACTTGAACCTCTAGAAATGTATGGCCCCCAAAAGTTTCAAGTGCATGGGCTGTCACTACTTGAGCTTGACGAGCTGAGGTGATACCTCTACGAATTTGAGCTCTTTATCGTTGTGCTCCTCATGTCATTAGATGGCTGAGAAGACAAGAGATGGACACAATAAGGAGAAGGGAAATTACAGAGTGAGTAATGTGGTCGATACGTTAGTGTTGAGTAGGGGGGAGAGATGACATAACAATGAATGTGGAGTAGTGGTAGCCAACATATATAAACAAAGCCTAGAGCGTGCCTCCATGAATGCTCCATTATCAACTTTGATTGCACATGCTTCCATAAACTCGAAAGAGTGGGCTAGACAAGATAGGTTGAGATCGTTCTCATGCAAGAGACGAAGGTTATGATGGATATAATTTAAGAAGGGTGACGTTGATTTATGAGAAAAGATGTCATGGGGGTTGTTGGGATGTCAGGTGTGGGAGGATCCCAATACCTCAACCCTTCTCTAATGATGCCTCCCTAAAAAAGTTTTTAATAAAATTAATAACCTAATAAAAATAAGCATATATCACAAGAAGGAATTAAAATTAAATAAAAATGATAACTCTTTTAACATTGTGACATAAGGTAAATTAATTCTCCAATACTTTTTATCTTTTGAAATATTATGATTTTTTTTAATAAGATTAATAACTCATTAAAAATATTTATTAAATAAAAGTTTTAGTTTTAATTTAATTTTTTAATTTATAAATTTTAAAACTAAAATTAAATATAAATTGATTATGTTGTAAGAATTTAGATCTTCATAAAAGTTTTCGTAGTTTTTATTTAATTTTTTAATTTATTAAATTTTAAAATTAAAAATTAAATATAAATTGATTATGTTATAAGAATTTTAATTAAAATTGTGTTTGGAGTTTTTAAAACTTCTAATTTTTTAAGTGGATATTTCACCTATCATTAAGTACATAGAAATCAATTTCGATGACTTAACCGTTTAGAGGGATCAAATCTCTCAAGTTGCAAACTTGTCTTCAAGTTTTGCACTCTTAAAAAGGTTTGCAGGCCAGATCATCTCTCTCATCCCTTGAAAGGGATCAAATATGTGGAGGAGCAAATCTTTCCTCAAGTTTTGTGCTTTAAAAGAGGTTTACACTTAGAGAGATTTGATCCCTTTAGAATTTTGATAGATTCAAGGTCAAAATGGATCTAGAGTGGTCAGGAGCTTGAATTGAATTACTCTTTTTTTTCAAGGTTAAGTTGCCCGATAAACCCTAGTATCTTCATGGTTGAAGGTATGTAAACCCTAGAATCTTCAGGGTTCAAGGCCAATTATAATGAGGATTTAAAGACATTGCAACAATATAATTGTTATGAGCTCAATATATTACTTACAAGAGGATAACAATCATTACTTTCAACCTATTAAACTAAACCCAATTAACATAATAAAAATTGCTTTATGTATATATATATTAAATTAATATTCAAATATTTTAATTAAAATAGACATTCAAATATTCTAATTATAAAAAACATTCAAATATTTTAATTATGACAAACTATTTGAATTTATTTCTATTATTAATTTTTTTAAATACTATATGTAAACTCCATATTTAAATATTTTAATTATGACAAACTATTTGAATTTATTTCTATTATTAATTTTTTTAAATACTATATGTAAACTCCATATTTAATATGGAAATAATTACACATCTCTACCAAAAACATCTTTCCGGATAATTACATTAATTTTATGGGAAAGATGAAACATGAAATGATTATGATTAAAAAATGACGTGGAGAAGTTTAGACATCGAATATCATAGTGGTGATGTACTCAGCAAATACAAATCGAATGATAAATTCAATCGCCCATTATAATACTTGTGATGTTGGGTCACGTCGCAAGTCAAGTCAACTCTAAGGTTACTGAAAACTACTTGCAACTAAACTCAAGTTATTGAAAAAATAGCTCAGAGGGATTGATCTACAGCATGATGGGAGACACTGTAAACATCATATAAATACTTAACATCAATTTAAACATAGATGATTTCGGATAAATTTAGCTAATAAATTAATTTTTAATGGTTTTTTTCAAAAAACTGTTTTTCAATTTTCATGTTTTCTAAAACCGATTATCTAATTTCGATAACATAAAATTATTTTACTCTAAAAATTGTCAAAACTTTATAGAAATTGTTAGAGATAATTCCTCATTAATGATGCATACTAGAGTCTAGGGATTGGATTGGGTTTCTTGGAGGATGTTGAGAGATTCTCTCAATCTCTCCCTCCAAGAGTGGAATAAGTTGGATCTCACTCCAACCATATATACGTAATGTATCTATATTTATTGTAAGCAATACAATCTATGTTTGTGTGATAATCATGTGCACTCCACTTTCCAAATTGGTATTAGAGCTTGATTGGGCTTAATCCCTCACGGGAGTACCCATGAAGATGAAATAAATATGATTCTAATCCTTTGTACATATGTAGGATTTTTGTAGTGATTGTTCGAGGAAAAAAAAATTATGCAAGTTTATTTTTTACTTTGCCTGAAATTTTTAATGGTTTTGTGCGGATCATTTGTGAAATCTATTTGAATTCGATTAAAGGGAGTGCATGTGATTACAATCATAGTCGCATGTGTGGATCGTGAATCTATTCGCCAACAAGAGGAGTCACGAGTTGTCGTTGTGTGAAGACTGGGATCCAGGCGCACGTCACAACTGTCATCTGCAACAAAGAGCCATCACTATACATGATGAGCAGCAATAACGTGTGGAGGAAATAGAGCATAAGCACGCGATATGTATAATAGGTGGAAGCAGTTAGATCTGCTCAATTTTTGGCATTCAGATCTCTGGAAATCTCTTTGTTGAATGTATTCAAGGGAAGAAAATTATAGAATATTCTGTCAACATTGCCATTCCCAACAGCTGAAGGTTGGTCTCAAGTTCTCTTGTTCAAGGATTGATCTTGAGTTGAAGGACATGCACGGTCCATCGATGATAGATGTTTTCAGTAGGTTTTTATCCCTCGTGGAAAAATAGTGGAATCCTATATGCTTGTGGAAAATCAATTCTTGTGGCCACAATCGTTTCCTTATCTACTGCAATATCTATCGGCCTTTTGGAGACAAAGATTACATCACATTCACAACCGGTGTTTTGGAAATTTGAATCGAACCTGAAATCAGTTGAATGGCAGCTACAGATTAGTGTTTGAAGTTCATTGTTTTATGAAATGTGTAGCTTGTTCGTATGTAGAATTGTGGATTTGTTGTTTTTGTAATGTGTTATTGTTTAAGTGTAGTCTGTAAAATGAATGATGAAGAACCATATATAGAATAGAGTGACCTAATTCAAGCTTGTAGTTCTTGATGTGCTTTGGTGATCTAAGAATGCATTACTGGTTTGAGTATGTCGATAAGTCTGTTAAATGCTGGAAGGTACTGTTCTACTTAGGTGCTCCAAGATAATCATTTATGGGTTATCATTGTGTTGGTGAGTGTGTAAAGGTCATTTTGTAAGATCGATTACTAAATGTTTCAGTATCGAGACTATTCTTCAGGGTAGTTTAGAATCATCGATCCTATAAATACTTCAACGATGGTCTGAAGCATTTATTCTTTAAATGAGTTGAATGGTAAGCTTGAAGAAGAGGAAGAGAAAGAGCGCAGTTTGGAGGCATCAGAGTGGGTGTAGGAGCTGATGGGGACCAGTGAGACAAAGTGTTGTAACATTTTCTGTTATGCAGTTTGTGAAGCTTTGTAATGTAGGCATTAAAGGGGGGTGTTAGAGATAATTCCTCATTAATGATGCATACTAGAGTCTATGGATTTGATTGGGTTTGTTGGAGGATGTTGAGAGATTCTCTCAACCTCTCCCTCCAAGACTGGAATAAGTTGGATCTCACTCCAACCATACATACCTGATGTATCTCTCTTTATTGTAAGAAATACAATCTATGTTTGTGTGATAATCATGTGCACTCCAATTTCCAAATGAAACTATATAAAACCATTAAAAATTTGAATATTTTTACAAAAATATCGCAAAACATTTTACATTTTACATATTAACCCAAGTTGTTTGTTAACCACCAATAAAAAGCAACATAAAAACTAAAATAAGCCATGTACCGTAAATTTAGTGGGTAATATAAATAAATACCATATCTATGATACATGATAGATTTTAATTAAAAATATTTTATATATCACTCACAATGAAATTTAAAGTATTTCATTAAGACATCACAATCGAATTTAAGGTATTTCATATGACATCAAATGAGAATATTAGTCATGATTGTTTAATCATTGTTCATAGTGTAAAGAACCAAACAAGTAATCCCATTAAGGAGGAGAATATTGCTTTAAAGTCACTTAATGGAGGAGTATATTTGTTTAAAAGCACTTATCAACGACAATATGGTTCTAAAAGTTGACAAAGGTGGGGCAATGGTTATTATGAGAAAATGTGATTACATCAATAACCTAAATATTAGTGGAGGTGGGGCAATGGTTATTATGAGAAAATGTGATTACATCAATAACCTAAATAATAGTGGTTAGTGGGAATAGTGGGACTTATCAAATTTTCAAAATGAATCTCTTGATAAAATTTCAAAACAAGTTTCCATCTTTGTTAAATAAAGCATGGAAAAACACAACAAGTATTCCACCTCTAGTATTCCACCTCTATTAAATCAAGCATGGAAAAAGGTAAGTAATTGATGATTGGTTGTTTTTCCACTTCAAATATTTGTGATTTTACCAAAACTCATGAGAGAAGTTGTCCTTATAGCCATAGTCAACACAACATTGAGTTCAACCTAACAATAGGGAGTTCAATCTATCATCTTGTACAACACTTAGTTTGTAATATCAATTTCTTTGTACGTAATAATTTAGTGTTCAAAGTCTTACAAATTGAAGTCACACAATGAAACAAACAAAACTATAACAAATTTCCAAATGCATTGAATATGAACAAACATTTCACATGCAATGTGTTACTAAACCTGTCATCATGTAAAACACTTAATTTGTAATATCAATTCCTGTGTATTTAATACAAATTTATTTATTAAAAAACCCACTTTATTTGTCAACCCGATAAAAGACATTAAACTTAACATAAATGAACTCTTTTTTTTGGTTAGTTTTTAGTTTTGATGTTATAATGCAGTACCCAAAGTCTAGTACAAATTTTATTTATTAAAAAATATATTTTATTTATCAAGATGATAAAGAACATTAAACTTGATATAAATAAACTTTTTCATTAAACTTGATATAAATAAACTTTTTTTTAGTTTTGATGTAATAACGTAATGTCCAAGATAATAAAAAATCATAGGAAAATTTATAGCAAATTCTTTCAAAACACTAATCCTTCTATCTTATTTATTCAATAGTCAATGCTACCATGCCTTTAAATGACCATGCCTCTTTACATTAGATCCAATTATATGTATTTGGATCATACATAACACACAAAAATAGAAAGCTCAAACCATGGAGAGTTAAAAAGCCCTTTGTTTAGTTACAAATTTCATATTTTTACTTAAGACCATAACTATTCAACTGGAAGGCTTTTCATTTCCTCACATAATTCAAACATTTTTATAATTAATAAATGTGCAACAATTGCCTTTTATTTTGCATATGTTATATAACATATGCACTGCAAATACAGACAATAACATATGCACTGCAAATACAGACAAGTGTCAAATTTTAAATATTCAATGTAAAATATGAAATATAAATACATGGAAGACATTTTATCTTTTTTCGTTATGCTTTATGTTTGGC
Organism: Picea glauca; assembly: GCA_000966675.3. Taxonomy (NCBI): domain Eukaryota; kingdom Viridiplantae; phylum Streptophyta; class Pinopsida; order Pinales; family Pinaceae; genus Picea; species Picea glauca. The sequence continues at coordinate 11,313 of JZKD02S0904545.1, forward strand.
TAGGCGGTGCACATCAAATTCCATATTTTTTGAGAGATTCATGGGAAAGATATTAAAATTTGTCTTTTACACCTGGCTAAAAATTGATAGTCTAATTCCAAATATTAGATACGTGAAGTCAAAATACCAAATCCTAATTTGTGGAAAATTCCACACTTAGTTTTTAACATGGACATGGCTTGGGAACATCACTTAAACTCAATAACTTATTTCTTATAAAATTTGGTAGGATAATAGAAGAATATATTTTAAAAATAAAAATAAAATAAATCTAAATTTTAGACCTTAAACACAAATTATGAATGACTTGGGAACATCACTTAAACTCCATAACTTACCTCTTATAAAATTTGGTGGGATAATAGAATAATGCATATTTTACAAAATATCTAAATTTTAGACCTTAAACACAAATTATGACAATGCATTAATCAAAATTCTAGATCTCTCTTAACGTAAAAATAAAATCTGGAGATTACTATGCACTAGTTTTGGACTTGGACATGTGGTCTAAAATCAATATCTTATTCTAAAATTATGTGTAAAGGGAGAATCATGATTCTATTGTATGAAATAACATTGATTAAAACATCATATCATCATTTGCGTGGTGATAATTTGAATACGTGAGAAAAAACACAAAACAAATTGGAAATATTTTTTTGGTCGATGCAAAATTGTCAAAATCCTAACGATTATTTTGAATGTAGTATCGCTTTTCCTAAAAATTTCTATACAAGGATAAGTGGAGGTGTTCAATACGTTTATAGACCAAAAAACCACTGGATTAGTTGAGACATGTTTAAGATGTACATTATTTGCTTATAGGGGGTGTTTATGAACATACATATGGTGTAGGTGTGAGATCCTCCCTATACTCCATTGTTTATACTCCATTGTTTGTAATTTGGTTATGGAGGATTTTGAAAAGAAAGTTTTTCATTCTTCCCCTATTCAATCCAATATATTGATTAGGTTTAACAATAACACATTTATCATTTTTCTGCACAAACGTGAGAATTTGGCGGAATTTGTTGACCATCTCAACAGATAATATGAGCACAAAAAATTGAACAGAGAGATTTAAGAATATGGAAGATTTGCATTTTTATATGTTTGAATCACGAAGAGACCATATGGTTCTATGGTGTACATTGTGTATAATAGGTTAGGGATTGAATAACTCCATTCATTAAAAAGGATTATTGATGTGAGCCATAAATAAATACGTTGAAATATGACTCTTGGTATAATATTATGAGGTTTGATGACTCTTCCTATTAATATATGTCTCTCCATATTCCTCCTAAATTAATATTTACAATGTACAATAATCCTAAGGATTAGGTATCTAACATCCTGCCCCTTATCCTGAAGGGGTGTATGTAAATCCATGCATATTTATAAACTTTTCACACTTCTTTTTTTTCCGGGTGCTTTGGTGAAGATGTCTGCAATTTTATTAATTGTGTAACAAGGTATTAGCTAAATTATCCTGGCCTCTACATGATGTCAAATCAGATGCTACTTCATGTTGATGTTCTTAGTTCAATCATGAAATCTAGGATTCTTGGCCATTTTGATTTAAAAAGTGTTGTCAATCAAAAGTGGAGTAGAATTCACTTGTTTCTATTGCAAAAACTCTAGTATCTACCTGAGCCACACAATATCCTTTGTTTCCTAGACAACCACCACATATTCTTCCCTTGTAGTGGACTCTATTGGAACAAATTGTTTGCATGATCTCTAAGAGATATCTGTTGATCCAAGTCTCACAAGGTATCCTTAAGTAGACACTCCATTCTCCCCATCCCTATCAAATTCTGAATCTTTATATCCAGCTAATTTGAAGTCTTACACCTTAGAGTATTTGATCCCAAAATATTTAGCTCCTTTCAATTACCTTATAATTCTCTTTGCAAGACACCAATGCCCTTCACAATGTTTTTTCATGAACCTGGAAAAGTCCCAACCACAAATGGAATATTTGGTTTGGTAGAAGTAAGGTAGAAAACATTCCCCAAAAGATTCCTATATTTAGTTGCATTGTCAAATTCATACCCATGTTTTTATGTAAGCTTTGATTTTTTCTCAATTGGAGTAGAGAAAAGATTACAATCAACCATGCAAAATTTGTTCGAAAATTCTCCAATGTACTTATTTTTGGAGATGAATGCATACTTTGGATTTTTAGTTACTTCAATACCCAAGTAGTAGGAAAATTGTTCGATGTTTTTCATTTGAAAACCCTTCTTCAACTCTTTATTTATGGATGAAATATATGCTTCATTGTTCCCTGTTATCAAAAGATCATCTACATACATTGTAAGATATACAACAATTTTCCCAACATTCTTGACAAATAAAGTTGCATCACCAATATTTAAATTCTTCAAAATGTATCTTCAAAGGATGCTCAATTAAATTTCCATACCATGTGCATGGTGCTTTAGGCCATACAAAGACTTGATGCGATTACATACCTTGTTCTCTTGACCTTTCACAACAAATACGTCTAGTTGAGACAAGTAGACATTGTATTTCAAGCCTCCATTCAATAAGGATATCTTCACTTCCATGTGATGAATCATCCCCCTATTTTGTGTAGCCATAACCAATAATGCACAAATGGTAGCCCATTTTGTTGTGAGGGAAAAATTCTCCTCATAGTCTATTCCTTCTTTCTAT
>JZKD02S0904556.1:670-14000 GCA_000966675.3 Picea glauca
AATGACAATTCTATTTGTTTGATATTATTTCAACGCGCCCTCATTGGAGTTGCTGGGAAATGGTATATTGAGCTACCGAGGGGGGAATATGGGACTTTTAGTCAGTTGGTGATGGTCTTTCTTAACCACTTCCAGTTGCCCATTCATTATGATGTTGGCCTAGAATTGTTGTCAACTTTACGCCAGGATACTGCCACTCATATCTCGGACCATTTATAGGAGTGGCATATACAAAATAGGTTTATTAATACCCCTATATCCCCAACCTTTATTTTAGAATGGTTTCTGAAGACTTTGCACGCACCTATCTCAAAGGACGTTGCTACTTCCAGGGTTACCACTAAGGAAGAGGCAATCTTTAGGGCCCAACAGTTAGACTTGATATATGCTCAGTTTGGGATGTTATACCACCTTCTTCTTGACACACCACGGTCTACTTACAACCCTAGGAGAAATCTCAGACCTCATGCCGATGGAATTGTAGGAGTCGACAATGTAAATCTCGGAGACTCGGTGACGAACCATTTGAAAGAGTTGTCTTTAAACCAATCTATCGGAGGGCCAACTTCGTCTGTGTCTTCCAACCCCACTCAGTCAGTGGATGTACACTCCGTGCAATCATTGGCCAACCCAAATGGTAACCAACAACTAGGAGGTAATAAGAAGAAAGGACGTAATAACCGTAAGGGTGGGAAAAATGGTAATAAACCCAAGGACAATAATAATAATGAGAAGACGGGTAATAATGTTGGAGAGGGAAAACGAGAAAAAAATAAGGTGAAGTTTCCCTGTAAGCTTTGCATAGATGATAACCTTACCCATTTGTGCCCCAAACTTGCAGAAGTTGCAAGGATATTATCTCAATCGCCTGCCATTCTAACAAATCCATTCCCACATAATCAAAAGCTAGCCTTGAGCTCCTCAAATGCCAAAAATGCAGTTGGTGGGGGTCAAAACCAGCAGTCGCAAAATGGTGACCATTTATGTATCAATATGGTCGATGCGAAAGTTAATGTAGCCACTTGATCTTGAGACTATAGCTCTTCACAAGATAATCCTGGTCTAGAATCTCCTCCTCCTCCCTCAAAGATGAATTTACAAATTGAGAAACTAGAGCCACAACCCGTATTTCGAAAGGAGTAATCAAGCGCTCTACCCATAATCCAAATGCTAGAGCTGACCAGAGCTAATATATTGTTGAGGACTTGGGTCAAACCCCTTGTGCAATGTCATCTTTGGAGGTACTCCATATGTGTCCTTCATAAAGGAATTCCTTACTCTATGCTTTAGGAGCTATAGAACCCAGTGGCTCAAAATTTATCAACTTTGACGTCGTAGATGTTAAGCCTCACTTGCCTTACCATGTGGCTTTCCAAATCCATGTGGAGTACTCAAAGTATACCATCAAACATGCGGTTGTTCATGAAGGCGTTGTTATGTGTGTGATGTCCCTGGTCTATTGGAAAGCTCTCAGTTCTCTGATGCTTTCCAAGTCATAGAACATGTTGACTACTTTTTACGATCATTCCTTTTGCCCTCACGGTATTCTCCTTTCCTTTCCAGTCCAGTTAGGTGGGAAGACAGTAGAGGTGGAGGTAGAGGTAGTTGATGCGCCTCTTGATTATAACCTATTACTAGGTTGCAATTGGAATTATGCTATGATCATCGTCGTGTCGTCTGTCTTCCGTACTCTTTGTTTTCCTCATGAAGGGAAGATCGTGATGATTGATCAGTTATCCTTTGCGTTCTCTAGTCCTAATGCATATCTTGGATCATTGATCCCTATGATAAAAAATTCTCAGCCGACAATTGAGAATATCGGTGTCAAAATGTATTCTTCTCTTATGGGTACTCTCGACTTCTCGACACCGAGCCATCATGTTTATTCCATGTCTAATAGTCTCGTCTCGATAAGGAGGTCCATTCCTTTCCGCACTTCTTATTTTAGTGATCCATGGACCTTACCTTCCCCGACGTCGTATTGTGAAGGTCAGTTTCATGCTGGAATGGCCATGCCACTATCGACAACATATATTGTGTATCAAGTTGTTCTCGACTCTTCCGCCGAACCTGATATTGTTCCCTCGCCGATGGATGAGGAGGATCCCACTCTTAGGCCCGTGTGGGCCACTTTGTTGTCTTGTTCACATGATTTCCTCGATGGGACTTTTTCTTTAGAAAAATCCATCATCAAATCCAAAATGGTTCCAATAAACCTTGGGATGATATGCATCACCGCTCTTATTTTCTCCCAGAGCTTGAAAGAATCGAACAAGATGACTTTCGATCTACTTTGAGTGAGGTAGTCGGTCATGCCATAGTTCCACTTGATATGTATGAAATTTATGTTGAAGGAAATATGGCGATTATTTCTCTTACCATCACGATCGACATCTCTCGTACCCCTAGCAAGGTTGAAAATGTAAATATCAGTGCAGATTGTTCGCTAGAAGAAATCCTGATCTACACTGAGCTCTTCAAGGAATTATGAGACGTATTTTCTTTGTCCTATGAAGAGATGTCAGGAATCAACCCTCGTATTGTCTAACATGAGATTAAAACTTATCTAGATGGTAAACCTGTTCGGCAACGTCTTAGATATGTCAACCCTCGAAAGGCCCCTGCTATTAAGGTAGAGGTGGAGAAGCTACTTAATGTTGGCTTCATCTACCCGGTTCTTTTAACCGAATGGGTATCCAACCCCGTTCCTATAGATAAGAATCAAGGAACCATCCGTGTATGTATGGATTTTTGTGACCTGAACAAGGTCTGTCCTAAAGATAACTTTCCCAGACTTTGCATCGATCAGATTCTCGACGAGTGTGCGAGAACCGAAGAATTTTATTTTATGGACGGATTTTCAGGATATAACCAAATTCAAATCAAACCTGAGGATCAACATAAGATGGCATTTATTTTTCCTTGGGGTACTTTCGCATACCAGAAAATGCCTTTCAACCTTAAAAACGCCAGAGCGACCTTTCAATGTGCCATGAATTTCGCTTTTCATGATCTTAAACACATAGTCGAAGCTTACCTTGATGATCTTGCTGCTCACTCTCGCAAGAGAGTGGATCATGTTATACACCTTCATATTTTATTTGAAATATGTCGATACTATAGAATCTGGTTGAACCCTCACAAGTGCATCATTTGCGTTAATTCTGGTCATCTATTGGGTTTTCTAGTTTCTGAGACTGGGATCATGGTATATTCACTAAAGGTTGAGGCAATACCTCGATTTCCTCCCCCGTGCATGATTAGACAACTTCAAGGTTTACAGGGGAAAGCTAAATTTCTTCATCGGTTTATAGTGAACTATGCCACTATCACTAAAGGTTTCATGCATCTTTTGAAGAAGGACACCTCTTTTATCTGGGATGAGCGAGCCCAAGAATCCTTTGATTCTTTGAATAAAGCTTTGGTGTCAGTGCCTCTGCTAAATCCTTCTGACGACAATAGAGATTACTTGCTTTATATCGTCGCATCTAAGGATACAAATGGTATGGTTCTAGTTTAGGAGGATGATGAGCTCCATGAGCACGTCATCTACTATCATAGTTGAACTTTACTTGGTCCTGAACTTAATTATACTCGCGTTGAAAAGCTAGCTTGGGTTGTCGTTCACGCAGTCCATCGTTTGCGTCATTATATATTACTTTGCAAGAATAATGTGGTTGTTGATGTCAATCCATTTCAATACTTCCTTACTCGACATATCATAGGGGGAAAATATAATAAATGGATTGTAATTTTACAAGATTTCGATCTTGATTTAGCTTCTGCGAAATCCAAGAAATCCCTAGTCTTTGTGGATTTAATATCCAATTTTCCATGATTAGATGAGGACATTATCCATGTCGATTCATTCACGGAAAAACAAATTTTTCTTGTCTCGTCGTCTGACCCCTGGTAGGGAGACATTGTTCTCTATCTTCTAACTTTGAAGTTCACTCAACATCTCTCACAAGATGATTGACGGTGTATAAAATACCAAGCTAAGAAATATATTATCGTCGGCGATACTTTGTATCATATAGGAATAAACAATATCTTACATCGTTATTTAACTCATGGAGAGGTCGATTCAGTCCTAAATGAATGCCACAGTGGTGCTTGGGTCATCTATCCGGGCTTGCGATAACCCAAAAAAATTTACGAGTTGGTTGTTTATGGCCTACTATTTTTAAGGATTGTATCGAAGTGGTTAAGAAGTGTCACCCCTGCCAAGTGTTCACTCGGAATATGTGCTCGCATCCATCCCCTCTTCACCCAGTCATTACCGTCGGTCCCTTCACCAAGTGGGGGGTGGACTTCATCGATTGCAACCCAATTTCTGTTGGGGGCAATCAAAACATTATTGTGGCCGTCGACTACTTTACTAAGTGGGCTGAGGCCATGCCTACAGTTAAATCCAATGGGAAGACTATATCCTTTTTCATATTCAATCAATTTATCGCCCGATTCAATATCTCGAGTGATATTGTCACTAATCATGGCATTCACTTTCAGAATGAAATGATGGAAGAAATAAAAACCAAGTTGGGGTTTATACATGGTCATTCTTCTCCTTATTACCCCCATGTAAATGGAAAAGTAGAGGTCGTTAACAAGTCTCTCAAGACCATTTTGCAAAAAACTGTCAATCAGAGTAAGTCCGACTGGCACAACATGCTATACCCTGCACTTTGGGCATACCAAACCTCAGTCAAGAATGCCACCAGATTTTCCCCTTTTCAGTTAGTACACATTGTGGAGTCTATTTTGCCTATTAAATGTAAGATCCCTTCTCTTAATTTGGCAGTTGCACTCCTACTTGACACTTTCGATCTTGAGCGATGCCTTGTACACCTAGAGAGTATTGATGAGCAACGTCGAGATGCCTCTACGACTATCAAGGTGAATAAAAGACGTGTCAAGGTCTAGTAGAATAAGTCTGTCTGTCCTCGGTTGTATGCCGAGGGTGACTTGGTCCTCTTGTATGATCAAGCCAAAGAACCACTGGGGGCAGGTAAGTTTAAACCCATGTGGCACGGTCCTTACATCGTGCAACATGTTCTAGAAAAAGGATCCTATGAGTCAGAAGATTATGAAGGGAATAAGTTGGTCGATCCCATAAATGGTCTCTACATGAAAAGATACTATGCTTGAGCCCCAGGATTGGGTGGAATTCTCTGTATACTAATGTAATTTAGTGTATATATCTTTTTCTTTTCGTCTTCGTGTTGCTTATTGAGTTTTCACTTGGTTGACAGATGTCAACGGAGTCTTCAGTTTACCTAGGATTCACAGACGGAGCCAGTTGTCATACACAGAACCTGGCTTCCACCGCTTGGGTGGTTTACTCACTTGAGCGTCTACTGGTGTCTTCAAGTGGTGTATACCTAGGGCCATCCACGAACAATGTGGCTGAATATATCATTGTTATAGAAATTTTTTGCGATGCTATCTCACATGGCATTCATTCATTATAAGTTCCTATGGATTCCCAGTTAGTAGTATGTCAGTTGAATGACAGTTAATGCGTGCGTGATCCTATTTTACTTTGACGATTCCTACAGGTACATCTTTTAGAATGAAAATTTTATTTTATTACATATTATCATATTCCTAGGAGTTCTAATCATGTATCCGATGCTTATGTTATTTTTTTTTTAGATTGGCATTTGTCACATAATTAAAAGAAAAATAAAACCATCTAATCATTGTACACATTTTAAAATATAAGTAAAGTCGAAGATCCCTTTTTATATATTTCAAAACAATATGGTGTTTATAGTACAAAATTGGGGCTAATACCCTCAATACACATATACATATGGTATTACAATATCTCACGAAATATACGCCTGTGGCACCGGATGTGTGTCATGGTAGCAAACCATGACATTTGCGAGATGCCAAAAGAGTCGTACCCATGCCCTGGGTACACCAACCACCTGTCACTGCATGGATTCAGGTAGATCCTCTACTTGAACCATGGGTATCCTATGAGTCAAATGCAACATGTTTCCCTGCATGTTTTTTAGGACCCTCTCAGCTTCTCCTCTTGTCGCCTTGTCTCCCCGATTTCTCTGTCGATGTTGAGGGAAACCTTTTGTCCATCGCGGACCCACGTTTGTGTTACAGAAAATGTCTAGTCAATACTTAAGCACCATCCAAAATATTGTTTTCCTAATTATAAAAAATACAAAAAATGAAATATGTAAAAACATTTTGACATACCTACGTCACCATAGGCGGTCCCTGGTGGGAGTGGCATGTCTAGATCTCCTCTGAAGTTGATCCCTTCATAGGGATATTCATCTAGAGATATGACCTGTCACTGCCACCAATAGAATAATTCCTCGTTGTAGAGTGTCGACACCCTACTTCCTCCCTGCCGCCTCACCACCTCGATCCACCGTGCCATGGCTAGATCATGTGGTCCTATAGGAAGAATCTAGACTCTAGGTCCCAAACCTGGAACCTGCTCAAAAAATAAACTTCATAGGATGGAGGCAAACCCAAAATTTCTTTTACTCCCTTGTTTGCACTCTGTCAACTGTCTCTTCATATTTTCCAGTAGTGAGGTACACAAGTCATACACTGTGGGTCTCACACAGTGCACTGCATAGAACATAAGCGGCCTCAATGCTTGGTGAAACAAGGTCGAACCTGTGATCCTCGTCAATACTAGGAAAATGATATTCAGATTGAGGTTGTTTATTTCTCAGATAGGGACTTGACTCCCTACCTTAGGAGTCCATTCTACATAGTGGGAATCGATATATTCCTCTATCTTCATCTCTCTACCTTCTCCCCATGATTTTAGGTTCACAACCTCCCCCTGACATGATAGACCAGTGAGAAATTAAATGTCCTCTACTTCAATTCTCAATGGTTTCCCATCGCGATTGAAGCTCTCACTCTCAGGGTCCCAGTAATCCACCAAAATTTCCAACAACCTCACCTGGGCTCTCATTCCTTTGAGCACCCAAAACTTATACAAACCACATCACTTTAAGGCCATTTGGGCCCCCAGATCTCGATCTACAGTAGCGTAGAACTCCTCGTTATCTCGCTCTCTCCATTCAAGAACCATCCTGTCAAAGACAAATAAAGTTTTGAGTTAGAACCATTCAAAATGGTTGTTTGTGTGCCTGTACGTGGCCTCTTTACGTGCCTATACAGGAGCGTATACCTCGTCGTATACGCGACCTAATCAAATCCATCCCGCGCACACCAAAATCTAAATTTTGAGCCCTCAATAACTAAAAATTTAAGACCTAATTCAAAAGTTTAAACCATTGAAATTGAAGAGGAAGAGAACAAGAATTACCTAATCTAGATGGCTCATGATTTCATTGCCTGATGCTCCCACAATCATCTTTTGAATCTTGGAGGTATTTTGGTCCAATTTGCACTAATTGAGTAAAAAATCAAAATGATATAGTAATTTTTTATTTTGTTACTATTTGTAAATTATTTTTACCCACTTTCTATAGTTTTACGCCATTTTTTCACCTAATGTACTAATACAAAGGTGGATTTAGTTGGTTTTTGTAGTTTTAACTTGGCATTCTTGCAGATTTCAGCATTATGTTGATTGTTTGTCACCTCGGGAAGGTATAGCCATTACACAACATATAGGATAGGTATCCATTCCGCTATGCATTTTTGCATTATCCTATAATTGTCACTCTTTATGCCCTAGGTACTAACCCATTTGTTGTGACACAGAACCCTCCATCTGATATAAATTCATGTCGTTATCAAATGGTAGAGACTTACCAAACATGGGTGACCTAATTAGATTCCCTACTACATTTGGTGCCCATGCAGATATTTTTTCATAGGACTGGGAGTCCCTCATAGAGAATACATGACTTTATGTTGAGACTCATTTCTCACTCATAAACATGTAATCTTATACCCTGTCGATTCCCAAACGAGTTTAATTTAAGCTCCTTTTTTACTCATCTAAAAAGCGAAAAGATTGTCGAGTGATTTGTCCCTTTCACACTCATTAAATTGGACTTGAAAGGTCATGAGTCTTAGTTAATCTCTTTTCTAACTCGTTATCAAAAATTGAAAATATCGCCAAGTGAACCTGTCTTTTTCACACTCGTAAATTGGTTTTGAAGAGACATCTATTTGGCACAATTTTATCCCTTTTTCACACCAAGTAGACTAAAAGACATAAAAAAGGGATTTTTTGGTGTTAAGTTGTGATTGCATCTCATGCCCTTGCTTGCAGTATTGAGCCTATAGCCAGTTCTTGCTTTGTGTTATAAACCATTTTCCTCAGCAATTTTTCATCCTCAACCAAGCAGAGCCTTGTTTATATCCTTCGCAATTTGACACCCTATACCTAGGAGGGAACATTCCCCGAGTGTCCATCTCCCGCATGCACTTCCCTGCATTGAGAATAGGTATGTTCCACTGCTAGAACTATTTTTTCTTACTTGTGACACTCGTTTCCTCCTATGTATCATAGCATTCATTTGTCGATGGAAAAACAAAAAAATACAGGTGAGAAGGGAGTATTATCTTATATCGACAACAGTTGTGTCGCCTTTGAACATAGCACACAATTATTTGAGTCCATTCACCATCATAATTTTGGGATTATCATGGCCTTAGGAAGATGAGCTCGTTACAGAGTCTTCTCTACAAACTGGTTACTCTTCCAGTCCCTACAGAGAACTTCATCGATGCCCCCTGCAACTCATGGTTTCATTATTGGGTCTATGTTTCCGGAGTCCTCCATATATTTCATGCTCTTGTTCAAAGGAAGTATATTAACCTGTGTTGGCCACTCCTCAGAACTTTTGAATTTGCATGTCAACAATACCCTCAGTTTTTCTCAGAATCACATGATACTGTAGTCCTATCATGCACTCTGGCCCTACTTTCATCATTGGTAGGTAACCTTGAACCCAATAATTGACATTTCATCATTGGTCATTGACTAGGTAGTTTCCATTGTGTTCGACGACAAGACATCTATTCACACATTGGGATTTGTGTAGTGTCTTGGATTCCATTAGCCTTATTGGTGGTTTCCTCGCCTTTGTCATCAGTTTTCATCATTGGCTGCTATTCAAAGGGTCTTTTTCATGTACCTCTTGCACTTGGCACACGTGAAAGACACACAGGGTCGTTGGTTTGTGAACATTTTCTTAGTCTGATTTCCACCAAATCATGAAGCTCCTGCTTTGTACCTCGTCCTGACTGATGAGAGATGCCTTAATGATCTCCTTTCAGCGGGTCTCTTTCCATCAAATTCAACCCATTTATTCTGGAAATGAGACCTAGAGTCTTATGAGTACCTTGAGACTTGCATTCATTAGTGGCAGGCTCTCTCGCCATCGATAGTTGGGAATACATCAATGTCTCATGATTGATGGATTCTTTAGGTGTTCGACACAAGCTCCTTTATTCACACTTGTAAGAATGTACTCGGTGCCTTGATACCTACTTTCATTATCGTTAGGTTGTCTCACATTTGTTAACGGTATACCTCAATGACCAGTAATCAAACGATGTCTCATTATGTTCGACCACAACTCCTTTATTCACATTATGTAGACTTGCACCTTTGGTGGATTGTGTAGAAGACTTGAAGACATCACTATGTGGCCGCAACTTTCCTGAGTTGTTGCTCCCTTTTCATTGGACCAGTACATATATGACTTCATTGATCATGGGATATCATATTGGACTCCATGGTATACATATATCTTTAGCTTGATTTTTGAGATTGGTTCTATTGGGCCTTGTTCATGACTATGACAACTTTTGGCATGTAACCACATTTGTATTTTCCTATTCATGGCCACAATTACTTATTTGGTATGTTTTTCACATGGATCTATAGTGTAATTTTTGGCAGCCATGTATGCAAAGTCAGTGAAAGAATGTAATGAGCAACTAAGTTCATCCAGTTGGTCCCCTACCACTCCACTTCTGGGTTATTTATAATGTATTTCGGCCATCGCAGATACTCCTCTGACCTCACACATTAGGGGGAATCTGTTAGAGGAATATTTTCCTCACCCTATGCAATCTTCCAGAGAGGGCCTTATTCCATTTCCCTATGTAGACTCACTTTCCCTGATTGATAAATCTAGAGACAAAAATACAAATTTTTCCACTTGTACGCATCCTGCACACTATAAAACAAGCATATACGTAGGCTGCTCCACTACATCTCGTGTACATCAATATTTGTGCCATTAAATCAAAATTAAATGTCAGGTTTCCATGTCACGACAATAGATCTATAATCCCTAGCCTTCCATATACTTGAAACGTTCTGACTCAACCCTTCAGTTGCATTTTGAAGGCTATAAAGAGGCCAATTTCGAGCTATGGAAAAGGAGAAAGAATTCAACTTTGATTGCAAAGTTACTCTGGAGAAATTATTACTTCATATTGAGTCTACATCCCTTTGTCCTGTGAGTCTGAACACAGTTTTTAGCCCCCAATCTCTTCCCTTATTGATGGAGAACCTCATTGTCTCCCTTCTATGAGCTTGCCTTTAGTAGAGGATTGAAGTGGTGGAGGCCCAATTAAAAGGAACTTGGTTTCTCAATTCCGAACCATGCCGATGTAGAAGTCTGTAATATTTTCACTTATGTTGATCATTTATTAATAGAAATACTCTCTTCCCGTCCAATTGATATCTTGCAAATATATGAGTTATTATCCATGGGCATGTTTGTTTTTTATATTGACGGATTATGCTATGTAATGTGCTAACCTTTTATATTATCACTATATGCTTGCTTCACTTGTTTGTTGAGAACTTGTTGCAGGTATAAATCTTTGGGTCAAAGTGCTCAATGGTGGACATCTTCCAAAATCTGGACGAGGTAGGTCCTTTTCTTATATTTCTTGCACATTAGTTTATATAGCATGTTTATGGGATAAACTTTATTTCTATAGTCATACCTATCTATTGTGGTTTACCCTGGCCATAGATAGATTTTCCTCATAACAATACACTGGGCATCCAAATATTCTGAAGTGTTCGACATCAGGCTTCACTTTGGTGAATTATTCTTCTGGAGTAATGTTCTTCAGGATCTGATGAGGACTATAGTTTTGAACATATATTGTTGTCATACAAGCTTCTTCCCATAGAGTCATAGGTAGAATCTGATGATGTATCATTGCTTTAGTTGACTCAATGATAGTTCTGTTTTTCCTTTTAGAAAACCCATTTTGTTTAGTTTTGTAAGGTACTGTGAACTCCCTCTTAATTCCTTCTTCAATACAAAAACTGTTAAATTATTTTGAGGTGTATTATCCTCCATTGTCTGATCTCAATATTTTGATTTTTCTTCTGGTCAAGTTTTCAACCTGAGCTTTGAATTCTTGAAACTTGGTAAGGACTCCATCCTTATTTTCCAGTAAGTAAATCCAAGTTTTCTTGGAGTGATCATCTATGAAGAGTACATAGTATAAGTACCCATTTAAGGATGCAACAATCATCGGCCCACATACATCTGAATTTATTAAGTACAAGATTTCCTTGGATTTGTTGTCAGTGCTAGGAAAGGATCCTTTAACATTTTTTCCAAGGGAACAACCTTTGCAAACACCTTTATGATGAATTTGTATCTCTGGTAGACTTGTTACCATTTTCCCTAGAGCTGGAAGAGCTCTATAATGAATGTGAGCAAGTCTTCTATGCCATAACTCATTCAAGATGATAGTTTCATGTAGTAGGGATTGAACAGGTTTGATGGTCAACTTGTACAAGTTATTTTCTTAGATACCAATTAATTTGGAAGATATTGTATGAGATTCTTTTTTCCATGCAAGAACTGTTCCTTCTAAGAAAGTGATTTTGTAACCTTTGTCTTCCAAGGCCGAAATAGAGACAAGGTTTCTCTTCATTCCGAGTACATATAGTACTTCTTCTAGTTTAAGCTGCACATTTGAATCTAGTTGGAAAGTATAATTTCCAACTCCTCTCACATTATATTTGGCATCATCTCCAAGAACAACAGGTAGATGTGTCTCTTTCTAAACGAAATGTGTTAGATGATTTCTAAGGCCAATCATGTGCCTGGAGGAACCACTGTCAATTATCCAAGTTTTGTCATTGACAGTAACCATACTTGAGAGTGCTAAGATGTTGATGTATTCATTTCTTTGGAGTCTTGTCTTCCTGAAACTGAGCTTGTTTCCCATCATGATTTTTCTCATCTTCACAAACCCTTGTTAACTAGACTAGAAAAACTAATGGATAGAATAGGCTAGGAATTTTAGGTTTTGTTGGGATTATGACTACCAACAATAAGCCTTGATAAATATGATAACCCTGGTAAGATGAGGAGCATCTTCAAGAAGTTTGCGGAAATACAATTCATATTTTTCTGCAGAATTTTGGCGAAACCCTAGAAACCTTTAGAGCCAAAAAATTGAAATGCCCGGAAATGTAATCTAAGACTTGTTGGAGGTTCACTGAATGATTTTGAACCCTTCTATGTCCTTTTTATCCCAATCATCCAATTTTTTATTGGTAAAATATCTTAGAAAAGGAGGTCATCGGAAATTTCTGGAAACCCTAGGAGGGTCGTACGGTTTATGCAAATGTGTGAGAGAAAGGATGGAAAATGCTTGTGCAATGGGGTATTCAAGACCTATGCTCTGATACCATGTTGAATTTTCAAAAATATAGGTTAATCATGTGGTTCATTTCATTTTTCATTTGTCTTAACCATAAACAAGAATGTTGCATCAACCAAGATCACAAGAAGAAACACCATGCACAAGAACACAAGAAGTATTCTGGGAAACCCTTCTCAACAAGGGAAGAAAACCTAGCCAAATCCTTTGCTATATTCTTCAATAGAAATACCTTCACCACCAAGAAATACCTAGCACACAAGATGGTGCTCAAACCCTAAAAAACTAGTGCCCAAGAGAGGTGTGCACTTTTCCCAAGTAAATGTACTTGCTGAAATTTTCAAACTCACATGAAAGATATGATTCCACAATGGGGAATCTCCTTCTCTTATATTAGACTTTTCCTACCAACAGAAGTGTCTATTGGATCAACAGGGCCAACCTCTCTAAGTCACATAATAATAATAATAATAATTATTATTATTATAATTAATATTGACCAGATTAATTATCTTTTACATTTATTATTAATCACATTAAGGTGGGGCCGACCTATACCCTTTACATAAAAATTAGGGTTAGAGGCAGGTCTGACTCTTGAACAATATATATAGAAAGGATTTGATACACCCACTAGTTCTCATCCACTAGGTGCACATCTAGTTCACTACATTACACAGAAGAACCAGATCTTCACACGTTCACA
>JZKD02S0904567.1:0-14000 GCA_000966675.3 Picea glauca
TGACATCAATGCCATGAGTATCATAGTGGACTCTATAAAATACCACTTGATACCCTACATCTCTCATCTTGACTCATCTAAGAAGATGTACGATGCCCTAACTAATCTCTTCTCAGTAAGAAACATTGGACAAGTAATGAGTTTGAATAATGAGCTTCGTGACATGAAAATGAATGATGATGAAAGCATAACATCATACTTTGTGAAAATCTCTCAGTTAAGAGATCAACTACAAGCTATTTAAGAAATCATTTCAGAGAAGGAACCAGTAAATATATTACTCAATGGTCTTCCCAAGAGATGGGATGCATTTTCTGAAAGCATGAACACAAGAAACGATTATCCCACATTTGAAGAAATTTGGACTTGTTGTGCACAAGAAGAATCAAGGATTAATGCAAAAGAGAAACCCCAAAAGAAATACGATGATCAATCTTTCACAACAAGGTTCAAGAATTTCAGGAATAAGAAGAAGTTTGACTCAAGGAAGTTACCAAATCAAGAAAAGGATATGTCAAAGATACAATGTTTCAACTGTAAAAAATATGGTCACTAGAGGAACCACCGTCCTGAGTTAAGAAAAAGGAAGTAAACAAACGAAACAACAGTTTTCAAAGAAACAAAACCCTCAAAGAAAGTCAAGTAGGATAAACCATACTTCTT
The DNA here is from genome assembly GCA_000966675.3 of Picea glauca. NCBI lineage: Eukaryota > Viridiplantae > Streptophyta > Pinopsida > Pinales > Pinaceae > Picea > Picea glauca. The sequence goes on from JZKD02S0904567.1 coordinate 664, forward strand.
CTTCTAAGTCAAGGTAACGATATCCTTCAAATCTATTGTATATATCATGTTTACATAGTTCATGTACATATAATGTATATTTATTTCTTAAAAGAAAATATGTTCAAGGGAAACAATACCTATGGAAGAATAATAAGATAAGTATTGTTGACTACAAGTCAAACAAATACACATGAAAAGATGAAGTACTTTGCCAACCCTTGGTAACAATTCCCGTGGAAGCTATTATATAAGTAACAACCGCCAGACAAGCCGAAATGGGAATCAAACTTGAAGAGACCCAGAAACAGAAACAAGTCAATAATCAAGAGAAAATTACAAAAAGACTTGTGACACTTTGCAGAAGGCAATAAGGATGCAGATAGAAGCATGGACTCTCCTAGACAGAGGGAGTTGATTACATAATTCCAAAAGAAGAGCATGCATTCATGTATGAAGCAAGGATTAGGAGGGAGCTAATACTAAATGATATGATCTATTGAGGATTGTTGGACCTTGACCAAGTTTTGGGAGATTCTTGGTCATATTGACCAGTGTTGGGACTTCGACAACCTCTCGAAGGAGGAGCGCAAGACGAAGAGGAGATCAAGGGATCTCGTCCCACTTTTGGGTCCTTTTTGGGTTTTTTGGGATAATGTAATGGGATTGGGATGTTGGCCCATGGGTTTTACCCATGTTTAGGCCTATTTTGTATAAATAGAAGGCTAGGCAATGTAGAAAGAGAACTAGTAGGCCAGTAAGATAAGTGCTAAAGGCTAAGTGTTAGTGCGAATTGTAAGGGCTTTGTGCATTCTGTGTAAGATTTGCAGAGCTGAGTGCAAGTCCTTGTGCGAGATTGTAGAAGGCTTTGTGTTGTAACGCAAGGAAGAAGGATCTAGCGAGCTGCACAGATCTTGTGTCCTGTGCAGAGTAAGGGTTTTGAGGCTCTGTGCTTGTAACCGATTGACTAAAGACTATAAAGAAGAATATTTGGTGGACGTAGCCCCAAGGTGGGGGTGAACCACGTAAATCCTGTGTTAGGATGCTTTTTGCTTTTTCTTATGTGATTTACATGTTATTTGCTAAGTGCTTGGATGTATTTAGATAAATCTACTTATGCTTTGTGCTTATTAGATGTGAGAATATTAGATCTAATCTATATGGTTATATTTAGTGCTTGATCTAATCGATCTGATCTATTTTCCTATGCTAAGTGTTTGAATACAATAGATTAGTGTGAGTAATGTGAAGCTCTGTTCTATTAGTGAAGTGGATATTTCTTACATATTGAGGAACTGACGGTGTTGAGTGCTTTATTAAGTGTTAGAATCACATATATGTGTCCCAGCTAAGGTTGCAAACATCTGATTCTTGTAGCCACCCCTGCCTCTACCTCGGGTGAGACTTCATCTGCTTTGCAGGTGTTGCCGAAAGGGTCGGTAGTTAGGTCTTTGTTGGTGCGATGTTGTAGCGTTGAACCTTGGGTCTGCTCTTGTGCCAAAAAATGGTTCTGTTGTTGGGACCTAAAAGTGTGATTGTTGGGAACTGAGAAAGAAGAAGCTCTATGCAAAGATTCATCCTGAAATTGTGGAATCTCTATGCGTAGATCTGTGCCCTAGCGCACAGTATTCTACTTGATTTATAAAGCTTTGTGCTAAAGAAAGAAGCCCGATATGAAGAAAGGAGATAGGATATTAAGAAAAGAGGTAAGACCTGGAAGCCTTGTTCCCTAAGAAAGGTAAAAGTGGGAGTTATTGATTAAAAAGAGGTAATATCTGTAAGCTCTATGCTCCGATAAAGGTAAGAATAGTTAAAAATTTTATATCTGGAAGCTTTGTGCTCTGTAGAAGTAAGATAAGTAGAATTTTTTTTTCTAGAGTATGGATCTAGGTATGGTTGATAGGATTTGTCCTAGCTTGAAAACTAGGGTATTAATAAATGAAAGAAGATTTGATATGAGTAGATCTGATAAGAATAGTGAACGATATGTTATACCTATGCATAGAAAGAATGTTTGGACTAACGAGTGGATGAAGGATCCTAGAAATAATTTGTTGTGGGTTAGAAACCATGATCCTAGTGCGCAATACAAAAGAGGTTGGGTATCATTTAAAAGAAAGAGAGGATTAACCTTCTGTTATAGTTGCATAAGATCGGGACATCTGGCTAAGGAATGCCCTGGTGGAAGACCTAGTTGCCTCTGTTGTAAGGCTCTAGACTATGAAGTATTGGATTGCCCTAGAATGATTGATAATATTTAAAGAATGAATATGAATCAAGAGAACCTTAAGGCAGATCCAGAAACTGAGATTATGGAAGAATATCGGAAAGAATCTGAGCAAGCATTGCTACAAATGAAAGAAACCCTGAATAACCATCGACACATCAGATTATCAAAGATCTTCAAAGGAAAATAATGCATTGAAGCAAGAATAGGAGACTTCAACATTGACTGTGTTCTAGATGAGGAAACACACATGAATTTCATGACCAAGAGAAATTGGGAAGCTATAGGGAGGCCTGTTATGACTCCCTCATTAGGAGGAATAGGGTTATTTAGAGGAAAATTGGTAAAACTATGTGGAAGGCTCGCCCAGATACCTATGACTGTCAATAGAACTTCGATGGAGGAAGATTTTGAGATTATTAAATTTGTTGAAGACTGTGCCCCATTTACCATGTTAATGGGAAAACCTTAGATTGATAGAGATCAAGCCAGATGAAATAAAGAAGAAGTCTTGGAGAATAAGAAACAGGAGTTAAAATATTTCATGACCAGAAGGATCGCACACTTGATCGAAGAACAGGAGAACAGATCGAAGCTATTTAACACTAGAAAACTAGATGTCGAAGCTGCAAGAATAGTAGAAGACTCACAGGAGACTGAAGTACCTATCTCAGATAAAGAAGAGGTGTTACCCCTGAGTCCTAGGAGAGAATATCAACAACGCGAAGTAACTAAGACCATAGAAGATAAGAATCAGAATGGAAAATGAACTACCAAGACGAAGCTCACTGGAAAGAAGGCTAGAAAGAAAAGTAATAAGAGAGCTAAGTTGCAGAAGGTTCCAGAGGGAGCTTCGCAGACAGAAAATTTGCATAATTGAAGCTTTGTCAGGATATCAGAACAACGACACATGGCACTTCACCATGGAGAATCAATATAGCCGTTGGGGATATTATAATCGTTCAATCGACGCTCCAAACAGGTAGAAAGGCAATAAAGGTTCGTCATCAGACCATTAGACCATGCCATAACGGATCGAACAAGAGTTAATGAAGGCTCATAACCATTGCAAGAGAACTGTTGTCAAGTTACCTATTTATCTCATCGTGCCATGCACTGAGAACACTTTTTCTAACTGAGAATTTTGAGCCCATAGTCTAATTTTCTATTGTATACAATTATCATTGTGCTCTTGTTGATTATTATAGTGCAGCATCTAAGATAAATTGACCTGATATTATTAATCTTGAGCACGGATGTCTGACGAGCTCACTACAGTTGAAGAATCAGTAACAAAAGTACTCCTCAACTTGATGACTGAGAGAGTCATGTCGATTTCTGAAGGTATCCAGGCTTCATCTACAAGAGTCCTACAAGCATCTACGTCCACTGCTCGAGCCGGACCATCGCGGCTAGTAGATGAAAAGAAAACTAAGCACATAGAAGATCTCGTGAATGCCAAGATGATTCTGAGTATTTTACTTGCCTATATACCACCCCTGAGTGATGCAATCAATCAAGACAGTGTGCCTAGAGACTTTGAGTATGCTTTGGTCACTATGTACCTCCTGAAAGGGATACACACAGTGTGCGCAAACTAAGATAAGATCGCGATGTTGAATTTTAGTGACTTCAACTTTGGCGATAGGAAGGTATATAACATGCTCGACCCACATAAGTATCTGACCAGGACCAAAAGAAAGAACTCGAAGATCGTTCCCCATTCATGGACCATGAACCTCACGCAGTCCACACTGCTCAATGTCAAGAAGATTCCTCACTTGGGAAGGCACCAAGAAGTGAATGCATGCATCAAACTTCTATTGTCTTTCTACCATGGTGGATATTTATGGTTAAACCGTCGTATCACAGTGGATCCGACATTGATCAATCGGATCATAGGGATAAGCATGCAAGGCCCTAACCCATAGGATTTGTACCATGGAAAATCCATGGATCGCGCTCTTGCGCAGAAGATTAAAGACACATATGGAGATGTTGAGAAGGGAACACGAGGTTATAACGTAGCCTCTATCCAGAGTGACACAATTCCCCTTACCTGTCAATTGATTGCAGGAAAGTTAGTTTGCAAGAATCGACCCACCCGAGTGACTAGATTTGTAGTCAACCTCGTAGGGAAGTGTGCAGAGGGCCTACAAATAAATTGGGCAAAGTACCTCGTGAACTAGTTGGAACTGAACTGCAAGGAAGCACAAGATCAGGGATATGAATTCCACTTCAGCTGGCTTCTTATACTGATTGCTTTCATCACATGGGAGATGTCATAAGGTGCGACCTTCCCTGACATTAAACCCTTTGAACCTCTGGCCGCGAAGTTCAGTATTCTATGGTACTCTAGTGACATGAACAAGCAATGGCAGTCAAATGTCATGTTCCACACATATTACAACTAGTTGAAGATAACGCATCCGTGAAGACCGCTTCCATATCATCAGAGCAAGGAGGCGATGGCAGAGAGATAGATGGTGCATAAGTTGAACAGAAGAAAGGCAAGGTTACACCACCTAGAGATGAGGAGGACCCCTCGAAGAAAAGGAAGGTTCCCCTCTGAAACCTCATATCGCTGATACAGTCGAAGCTCGCCTTCAATGAGCACAGGAGGAGACAATGCAAGCCACCCAGGCTTTAGAAAAATCACAGGAAGACCTTCTAGAGTAGTGCAGTACTATAGAATGAGATAATCTCACCCTCCAGGTAAAGTTCGATGAAGAGAAAGCTCAGCTACATAAAGAAAAGGAACAATTTCTCCCATAGCAGCTTGAAGTAAAGGAAAGGGTCACCAGAGCACTTCGCTCTGTGATAGTCGTCGAAGTAAAGGTTGAAGAGAGAGTTCCACAGTAGGTGGAACAACTTGAAGACATAATTCATCCATTACAGAAATGCATAGAAGACTTGGAACTCCTCACTATGCCTGAGACCCCTCAAGATGTAAGATACCAAAGGGAAGCAACTTCCCACAACATAGTTGACAGACTAAAAGCTCTTGCCTTGGAGTGCATGCAGTTGAGTAACCATAGTGCCCAAACATATGAAAAACTCACTGAGAACCCAAAGTTACAGGCACTGGAGTCGCATCTCTAGGAAGCAAAGCAACATGCAGACACACTACAAGCACAACTGAAAGCTCTGTCAATTGTAGACATAATGAAGAGGTCTCATGAGCAATGCACAACCTAGCAGCAGATCCATATGATCTAGATAAAAGTTATGGAAGTTAATCAATGACTCCAACCTATGCAAGATAAGTCATGTCAGCTATTTATAGAGGTTGAAAGTCGAGGATCACAGATAGAACATGTCGTTAACGCAACAAAACATCACCTAGAAGGGCCAGTAATCGACGCAATGATCCAGGAGTTCACCAAGCAAGAGGTCATCACACAACAGCAAGTCGAAGTAACTCGAGCCAAGCTCGAGGCCTTTGAAGTAGAACTGATTATACCAGAGTGACTTAGGATGAGTCACAAGTGAGTGTTGGGGGCCTGTTGGCCCTTGAACAAGTTTTGGGAGATTCTTGGTCATATTGAACTATGTTGGGACTTCGACAGCCTGTCGAAGGAGGATCACAAGACGAAGCGGAGATCAAGGGATATCAACCCACTTTTGGGTCCTTTTTGGGTTTTGGGGGATAATGTAATGGGATTGGGATGTCGGCCCATGGGTTTTACCCATGTTTAGGCCTATTTTGTAAAGTATAAATAAAAGGCTAGGCAATGTAGAAAGAGAACTAGTAGGTCGATAAGCTAAGTGATAAGGGCTAAGTGCTAGTGTGTATTGTAATGGCTTTGTGCATTCTGTGTAAGACTTGCAGAGATGAGTGCAAGTCCTTGTGCGAGATTGTAGAAGGATTTGTGTTGTAATGCAAGGAAGAAGGATCTAGCGAGTTGCGCAGATCTTTTGTCCCATGTGGAGTAAGGGTTTTGAGGCTCTGTGCTTGTAACTGATTGATTGAAGACTATAAAGAATAAGAGTTGGTGGATGTAGCCTCAGGGTGGGGGTGAACCACATAAATCTTGTGTTATGATTCTTTGTGCTTTGTCTTATGTGATTTATATGTTATTTTCTAAGTGCTTGGATGTATTTAGATAAATCTACTTATGCTTTGTTCTTATTAGATGTGAGAATGTTAGATCTAATATATATGGTTATATTTAGTGCCTGATCTAATCGATATGATCTATTTTCCTATGCTAAGTTCTTGAATACAGTATATTAGTGTGAGTACTGCGAAGCTCTGTTCTATTAGTGAAGTGGATGTTGCTTGCATATTGAGGAACTGATGGTGTTGAGTTATTTATTAAGTGTTAGAATCATAGATCTGTGTCCCAGCTAAGGTTGCAAACAAATGAGTCTTGTAGCCACCTCTGCCTCTACCTCAGGTGAGACTTCATCTTCTTCACAGGTGTTGTCGAAAGGGTCGGTAGTTAGGGCTTTGTTGGTGCGCTGTTGTAGCATTGAACCTTGGGTCTGCCCCTGTGCCAATAAGGTTTGTGAAGTATTTTTCCTTATTCCCATTGAAAGTAGCAGCCATGATAAGCATCACATGTTTAGAAGAATTATTCTTCGAAAAGAAACCTCAAAGTATCCTTGGTTGTCCATCTACATCCATGATCCTATGATGAAAGGAAGAAGTTGGAATCTTCAAGGAATGGAATCTATAGAAGACTCCATGGACCCAAGAGCTAAAGTGAAACATGAGGAAGAACATGAAGATTCCAAGAAAGAAAGAAAATATAGAACAACCAGTCATTATACCGAGAATCACAAGACTACCAGCTTGGTTTGAACCCACTAGAAGCAATCAAGCAGAAGAAATGGAATTTATGATGAAGAACAATATATGTAAGAAATTTTGAAAAATGGTTATGAATGGAAGCATTGCGAGATTCAAAACTAGAGGTTCTTCAATAAGGAGGAGAAGACTATGATAACTACTTGTTCCCGTAAACCAGATATACCTCTATCTGAGCTATTATATCTCTTGCAGTATCCATGGATTGAAGTTTACATCAGTTGGATGTAAAATATTGTTCTCCCAATAGACAATTTGAGGAAGAAGCTTATGTAAAGCAATCTCAAGGTTTTGAGGCATACCATAAAGGGACCCATGTATGCAAATATAAGAAGACCTTGTATCGATTCAAACAACTTGATGCAGAGTATCTCATATACAACAAAAGCGTGGTGAAAATTTTCTATGACAGAGATAGTGTATCAAAATAGTTACTCAGAAGTCTTGGATGATGGATTGCTAATCCACGTCAAACTCTCATGATGACAGAATAAGTGCTACTTGAATATGTTTCAGTTTGAGCCTTTCCACGATGTCATGAGCTAGCAGGAAACAAAAGTGTTGAATTCCACCATGATATATTGTAATGATCAAATCTATATGAATCATTCATATAAAACCAGTGTTCCATAACAAAACAAAGTACATTGAGATCAAGCATTATATTCTCTGTGATGAAGTCTAGAAAAGAGAAGTGGTTCTCCAATATATCTCCATAGACAAGAAAATAGAAGATATTTTGGTAAAGCCTCTGTCCAAGATGAAAAGTTTTGAAGCTAGGGATCGTGGAGATGACTTCCTTATTGAAAAAGGGAGAGATTAATCCTAGGTTGGGAGGGAGCAATGATGTGTTATTGATTTATGGATAGTCATTTTTTAGTTTGAAAAATGGTTCAGTATGAGAAGTTCCTTTCCAGTTCGGAAAGTGGTTTGATATTTCTAACGAAAAGGCATTTTCCAATTCGGAAAATGGTCTAGATCAAGCAGTCATTTTCGTAATGAAAATGGTTTGATAGATTGTTGATGTACCATAGACAATGATTCCCCTTGTGGCTAGTGTGGGGGAATGGTCTAGGACAATCATTCTTCTTGGAAGTCAGTCTGAGTAGTGGTCAAGTAGAATGTTTCACCTTGTCGGGCAATCATTCTTTCGAAGATCATTGTTGTGAGTAGTTTCGAAGAATGGTATGTTTTGGAGGTTTGTACAGGATAGTCATTTCCATAGGAAATGGTCTGGACAGGCATTCCCTAAGGAAGACTCATTCTATCCAAATTGCACTATGATTAGTGCCAGAGGAATGGCCAAGTTAGGTGAATGGTCCAGGTTAAAAAATCAAGAAGAGGCATTCCCTAGGGAAGACTCATTCTCTTCGGGTTGCAATATGATTAGTACCGAAGGAATGGCCCAGTTAGGTGAATAATCCAGGCTCATAAATTAGGGACATTTATTCTTCTATGCTTGAGAAAAATAGTCTAGATAGCCCATGAATGATGTTTTACCTTCTAAGGGCAGATGCTCTTCCAAATCTCACAGATGTGAGTGGAAGAATGGACCATATGACTTAGTTTATATCATGATATTTTTTTTATGCAGGTTGATATTAGATGATATAATTTCTATGGAGACTGTATGTCTCTAGACAATAGATGTATGCTATTGTGGTGGATGCGTTCCACTAGTTGTGACTATGTGCCACTGATTAAGTAGTCGTGTGCTACTTGGTGTGGTTGTGTACCACTGGATAGTAGTTGTGTACTACTATGGATAGAAACATTTGTGTTCTATTGAATGACATTTTTATGATTTCCATGAAGACTACTCAATAGTGTTGAAAATGATTACAAGCTAGATAGATAGTCAGTGTGCTGGTGGACAAACATTTTCCAGGCAAAAAATGGTCCAGGACATTTATTCTTCTAGGACGTATGTCTAGATTATAATAATAGTCCTTGTATCCCATGACATGGCTTCCAACATCTATTGGAATAGTTATTCTTCTAGGACATATGTACCAATTAAAAGAATGGTTCTTGTATCACTCTGTGGAGTGAGTGACTTGTTCAACATCATGCTTTATTACTCAGATGGAGTATGGCTTTGAGAGATGACGCAGTTGATGCTATCAAATGATACTGATAGTGATGATGGTTCTCGTGATATAATCATGAGATAGCTTGTATGGCTATGATAATGGTACCAGTTGAATGGTATGTTTGTGCTCAATATCATTTCTTTCAATACCTCCCTAGATAGGAGGGAGTGTTGATATTATGGTAGCTGTGGGAGGTATTAACCTCCACATGTAACCCTAACAAGAATAGAATACTCTGGGAAGAAAGAAAAAACCCTAAAGCATTGACATAACCCTAGAAGACAAGTCGACTCAAAGAAATATTTAATATTGAGTTTTTATCCTCCATAATGATAATTCAGACCAGGCGGCTAAGGAGGAGTAGTATAAATACAGGATGCTAGAGCTCATTTGACACACACATATTGCAACTGTAGAAATGTAAGAGTGCGTAATGCAGAAACTAAGTAAGTGCGCAAGTCTGGAGAGTAGTTGCAGCTGCAACTATTGCAACCTGTATTCTAAGTTTAGGATTGGAATTTCTATTGGCTATGGTTTGGACTTTCTGCCTTGTGTTCTATCTCTAGAGAGAGGTACTCTACATTGATTGGTTATTAGGCCTAGGGTTTTCTTCCATAATTATTCTTTGTCAAGGTTAAGGTGCTCGGGGGTGGCTTCGACCTATGGTTGGGTGACAATATTGCTATATTGTCTATGGTTAAATGATCACACCTATTATTTTCTAACACTAACCTCCCTAATCCATGAAATAAATAGAATAATATGTTTTTCTATGTAATAAAGATCATAATTAGTAAATAAGGTTTATGTAATAATGTGAACATGTTTAATGTAAGAAGACTTACTAGAAGGTTCTACCTCTAAAAAATTATTCCTCTGGAATGTTCTCACGAAGATAGAAATAGTATATATAGGGGTAGAAAGCATGGAAAATCTTTTCTTATGAAATCATTTGTTTTGGTAATATTCTACTCATTGGGGGATTAAATACCCATAGTTTGTTAAGATTTACCAGCAAAACCCCATAAGCCTTGGCATATTCAATCTTCAATCATGGACCAAAGAAGGTCCCACCCAAGATTCCATGAGAATCATAGAGACCATTAGTCTTGTGTAGGGTGTGAAGAGACACCACATATAATAAATATATAGAGATAAACTATTTGTTCATTATTCATATCTTATTGGCATAATACTATACAAAAGAACGTAAACACAATACATCCAAACCATAACACATGCAATGTAGAGAGAAAGGTATTCAAATTCCATTCATTCAATTCAACGTCATTCAAATACAATTTCATGCACATGGGACGAAACCTACTCATAATGCATCAACATTCAATCAGAACATAGATGCAATATGTGCTAATATCTCTTTCGTCTCATTCATATCCATCTACTATCTATGAACAATAGACTTATGAAAAAGTGGTTACGAAACTAAACTTGGAACTCTCACTCTATTCCAGATCACTTCTCTTACAATAATGAACTCTCTCTTTACTAAAAAATACCAACCCTTTACATATATACATGCATCCCCCCATATCTTTCATGGAGCATGGAAATCACAACTATCTTTCCAGCTTGTCCATAACCTTGACCATGATTAGTCGTGTTGTTACAAAATCAATTACAATAATTCCCCAAAGATATGCTCAGATTCGGTCTACATGCACTTTTTTAAATTTTATTTAATGAAATACAAAACGGGTTTCCGTGCACAGTGAAAACTTGGGCTGGCATGTGAAATACAAAAATGGTTTGGCACACGTAGTTAATCATTGGCTGGTGCGAACTTTGAAACTTGGTACTGCTCCGTGCATATGTTTTAGTGCACATGAATTAATGAATTTTTGCACGCACATGATATTCAAACCTTAGGTACCAACAATCCCCTAACATTATTAGTTGGCTCTTCCTCAAGCCAACGATGATGTTTATAGAACGAGAGAGGAGGTTGATGACACTGCTGGAATTAGTTCTTGGACGAATTCATTGAAGTGACTATCAACATCATCAAAAGTTTCTGATAGGTGATGCATCAACTTGTAGAAATCATATAAATCAATTAGTTTGGTTTTTGGCATTTGAAGGTTGATCTATTCCATCTTTACAACCATTGGGGTTTTCACTACTTGTGCCACTTCCAATTGGTTGTAACAGAATTGAGATTTATCGACTACGACTAGTATGATGCCTGAGACAATTTGTTTTTTAGTGTGAGATGTCGTAATCTCTCGAAGCTTCCTGGAAATCGATGTCATGGAATCTTGTCATTAAAAAGGTGGTAGGGAGGATAGTTCTTGATTTTATTGTGTGATCTAGTCTTCAATCGATCAAATTTGATCATCGATAGTGCAAAATTTAGGGGCATTCTAGAGGTGTGTCCAAATTTTGAAGTTATATTTGACCAACCCTGTGAAATCTATGACATGCGCTTTCTCCATTTTAGTTCCTCTTCTGCCATCACTATTCTCTATTGTAACTCTCAAATCTATGTTAAAGGGTGTTGCATATTTTTCTTGAGATCGAGGTTCTGTGTTTCTAGATACTAGACTCTCTTCTTGACCTTGCCAAGTTTTCGTAGGGATGGGAGATCTCAAGTGTCTTCTCTTGTATGAGTGACTTGATCAAAAACCTCATCAGCTGTGCTAATAAATGATGAGTGCATAGTGATTACCATTGTATGAAGTTCCTTGATCTCTTCATGTGTGGCTTTAATATCCTTGTGAACCACTATTTCTTGGTGAAGTTGATCCTCAATTTCTCTATGCACAATAATTTCTTATTCATGTCACGACAGTAATTGATCATTATATTGGCCAAGGGCCCATTGCCTAGCCCTCAATTCATTCATGATTGTGGCCACACAATTTTGCATGTCTTGTCAAGACACATGCACCAACTCTTTTGTTGTAACTCATAATGCATGTGGGATTCCTCCAATCATATTTGCATTGCACACTATAAATATTCATGCGTTATGTCCTCCTCCATATCCCTTTGTGCATCGCACAAGAATTTATTTTTCTATGCGACGCCGAACTTAGGAAGTGTCTACACTAATTTCTCAATATTCCCTTCTATTCATTGACTAGAACTTTCTCCATGTTCCAAGTCTATACCCGTCCAAATGCCTCCTTAGGTTACTACCTATACACTAGATTCTTCCTTTTTATTCTAATCTCTACGTGGCTCCACAATCACCATATTGCAATGCACCTTCTTCTCTTCCCATTTTGCCAAAAAATATAGGTAGTATTTTGTGACATGCTCTGTACTGTGGTAGTACCCACAGAGTGCACATTGTTTGGTAAAGAATAGGGACATGTGGCCCACTTTGGCAAAGTTAAAGTACGTAGGCAGTGTTCCTCCTCCACCACCATATCCTCTTCCTCCTCATACTTCATATTGTTGGATTACTGAGAGGGGGGGTGAATAAATAATAGAGAAATTTAATCCTTTTTAACCATATAATGCAAGTGTTATATCAATGTAGCATTATCATCCAATATTTTCAGAGTAAATAAACAATGAACAAATGAACAATCATACACATACACATTACACTGATGTTTTTACGTGGAAACCCAAAGTGGGAGAAAACCACATAATTTTTTTTCTTATATGTATTGAAGAATTACATTCATTGGAAGCACCAACTTCCTTTGTTTTCCAACTACAACTAGAAGGAGGCTCCAACCCCCTATATTCTCAAGCTACAACCTAAGGGAATCTCTAACTCCCCAATTCTCTGGCTACAACCAGAAGGAGGATACAACCCCCTATGTTCTCCGGCTACAACCGAAAGGTTTCTACAACAACCTGTCCTTGCCCCGTCCAACCGCTCTGATGTATAAGTAGAATTATGGAACCAATGTCACACTATCACTATTAGATATACTATTGTAAACCTGTACCAATAAACCTGCACCAAACAACCTGTACCAATAACTTGAACCATGTATCAAACCTCAACCTGGAATCAACCTGTACCATAAACAAGTGCATCAACCATGCACCAACATGTACCAAACAAACTGTAATCAACTTGTACCACAAAAAATTGCATAAACCATGCACCAAACTTTACCTCAACCTGCAAACCTTCCTTAAATTTAACAACAAGAGACTAGCCTTTTCATCAAAATTTACTTTAGTCTCACATGACTAGTTTTGGATTAGTCAACAACCCTAACTTGGAATAATCATAACT
>JZKD02S0904578.1:0-14000 GCA_000966675.3 Picea glauca
TAATCATTCAATGAAATAGCATAACAATATACTAAATACTAAATGATTAAATCACAATATCAGAGGAAGAAGAAAGAATTGTAATTGCACAAAAAGGTTGTGTTCACTGTGATCAACCATGATATTTATAACAATGCATAGCCTCATAGAACAAACAGTTAGTTGCTCCTGATTGAACGCTTACAAAAATTGATTTTAGAAAACTACTCATGCATTTTGCATGCATTATTTAGTCAGACAATCTATATCTGAATACTAACAGACATAAAAAAGAGAACTACAAATGGATTGATGGATTGCATCATGTCAGATGATTGACAAGACTACATCGATTACCAACATTCCTCAGAGACATACCAGAATCTGGAAAAAAGAGGTGAGATTAGTGCAAACCAAAAACTAGAATAGACATAATTGTTTATGCATACAACTAATTCTTATCTATGTATCCATGTGAAAAACCCGAGGATTCACTTGAACTGATATTGGGTGGGAGATCATCATTAGACGACGAAAGTATAACAAGGATTGTGGGTGCCTTAGTGAAAATTCATATGATAACTGTTAAATATAATGTAACCTCAACAGTCTGACTATACACTGCCAGTTGTACTGGACAATTGTACTTTCTATTTTTGTCTTGCTTGAGCCTATTTAGCTTAACCTTCTTGCATTGTGACAAGTTTAGTACTTCTTCATACATTTCAATATACTGTTCTATTCTTTCTCTCTGCATTTCTCTTTGCTTCTCAATTTATCATGGTATCAGAGCTTCAACAGTAAGCCTCTTCACACGGTTTAGAGAGCAACATGATCCTCACAGTATAGAGCTTCACGATCTTGAAAGCACACGACACAAACTTTTCACAAGGCTTGGCGAGCTGTCCATAAGACTCTCTAAAAGATAACTCTAAGAATCTTGCGGAGGAAGCAGAGCATAGAACGCTCGAAAGATCCAGGAGGAAGAGAACGCAGAAGAAGAAACAGTAAAGATTCTTGTAATCTTTTCAAGAATCGTCAAAGATTGATGAAGAAGAGCTGCAGGAGGTGAGAACTCTTGAAGAATTCAAAGAATTCATTCAAATTCGCTAAAGATTGCTGGAGAAGGCAAAATCGCTTAAAGTTTTTTGAAATTCACTCAAGTCTGTCAAAGATTGAAGCAGAGAAAGAAGAATTCGTGAAATTCCTTCAAATCTTTGAAAGATTCATGAATTTTTCTTCCATAGGAGAAAATTCCGTCAAATTTAGGAAAGATCGCATCTAATCTGCAAAGAACATCCATTAAGGCCGTAAGATTCATCTTGCGAATGGATCCGAAGCGGGAAACCAGTTCAGAAGGGAAGAAGAAAGCATGGAAAAGGCGAAAGAGTTTCAGCAATCAGATCTTGCGCAAAGGCCCGATAGCCGTTGGATCAGCGAGAAGGTGCACGAGGTTTAATCCTCTAGAGTGCACAGGAGAAATTTTGACTTGAGAAATCCCGACATCATATGGACCGTTCATCAAAAGACATGTCGCAAGATCCTATTCCATCACAAAATTGGTAATCGGGAGTTGGATGCGCAAAGGCAATCGCACTCCAAAAACTCCGATACGCGATATCACAAAATCTCGAGAAGACTTGTGAGTCGTCCATCTCAGAGGACAGGTGGCACTAGATCTACGCATCATCACATCAACATTTCGGAGTTCGTGGTTTTGAAAGACCAGTGCAACAGGACTTCGAAACTCCCGAAATCGCGATACGCGAAATAGCGATAAAGTCTCAACCGTCCATTTGACCGGACACATGGTGAACATCAAGGAAACCGTCGGCGTTTCGGCAATCGCAGTTTCAAGTTGATAGAAATTTAGAGCATCGCAAGTCGCGATATCCCGAGGTTGAATCAGGACCGTCCATCTTTCAAGGATGCCTGGCATAAATCCGAAGACTTGGGAAAAGTCCTGATGAGGAAAGGGCCATCGGCATATCGGGATTCGGCGTTTCGCGAATCCTGAGGACAAGAAACATGAGCACTTCAAAACTCCGAAGTACAAAATCCCGACAGGCAGAAAACTCTGTCGTGGGGCCCAGCTGATGTCATCTCATCAAATCGCAGGATCGGGAATCTCCACAGTGAAATCCCCGATGTAGATTTGAGTCGTCCATCTATTGAGAACGTGTGGCTGAGATCGAGGCTTTCAGAAAAATCCCGATAAGAGAGTCCATCAGCTTTACGAGATTTGGCAAATCGTGAAATCTCAAGGAGAAATTAGGACCGTCCATCTGTTAGGACGCATGGTGACGATCAAAGCGATCGCGAAAAGTCCCGAAAGGTGATAGCTATCGGTAAAACGAAGAGTGGGTAATAGAGGAGTCAGAAAAACTCGACATCTGAACTCTTGAAACCCTAATTCACGATATCCCGATAAGATCTGGACTGTTGAATTGTCCAAAGGCAATTTTTCACACTTCGACGATTTGAAAGTCAAAGAACAGGAAAAGACCGTAGTTCTTTAAAAGTNTTTATGCATACAACTAATTCTTATCTATGTATCCATGTGAAAAACCCGAGGATTCACTTGAACTGATACTGGGTGGGAGATCATCATTAGACGACGAAAGTATAACAAGGATTGTGGGTTCCTTAGTGAAAATTCAGATCATAACTGTTAAATATAATGTAACCTCAACAGTCTGACTATACACTGCCAGCTGTACTGGACAATTGTACTTTCTATTTTTATCTTGCTTGAGCCTATTTAGCTTAACCTTCTTGCATTGTAACAAGTTCAGTACTTCTTCATACATTTCAATATACTGTTCTATTCTTTCTCTCTGCATTTCTCTTTGCTTCTCAATTTATCATGGTATCAGAGCTTCAGCAGTAAGCCTCTTCACACGGTTCAGAGAGAAACACGATCCTCATAGTATAGAGATTCACGGATCTTGAGAGCATACGACACAAACTTTTCACAAGGCTTGGAGAGCTGTCCATAAGACTCTCTGAAAGATCGTTGTAAGAATCTTGCGGAGGAAGCAGAGCATAGAACGCTCGAAAGATCCAGGAGGAAGAGAACGTAGAAGAAGAAACAGTAAAGACTCTTGTAATCTTTTCAAGAATCGTCAAAGATTGATGAAGAAGAGTTGCAGGAGGCGAGAACTCTTGAAGAATTCAAAGAATTCGTTCAAATTCGCTAAAGATTGCTGGAGAAGGCAGAATCACTTAAATTTTTTTGAAATTCGCTCAAGTCTGTCAAAGATTGAATCAGAGAAAGAAGAATTCGTGAAATTCCTTCAAATCTTTGAAAGATTCACGAATTTTTCTTCCATAGGAGAAAATTCCGTCAAATTTAGGAAAGATCGCATCTAATCTGCAAAGAACAACCATTAAGGCCGTAAGATTCATCTTGCGAATGGATCCGAAGTGGGAAACCAGTTCAGAAGGGAAGAAGAAAGCATGGAAAAGGCGAAAGATTTTCAGCCATCAGATCTTGTGCAAAGGCCTGATAGCCGTTGGATCAGCGAGAAGGTGCACGAGGTTTAATCCTCTAGAGTGCACAGGAGAAATTTTGACTTGAGAAATGCCGACATCATCTGGACCGTTCATCAAAAGACATGTGGCAAGATCCTATTCCATCACAAAATTGGTAATCGGGAGTTGGATGCGCAAAGGCAATTGCACTCCAAAAACTTCAATACGCGATATCACAAAATCTCGAGAAGACTTATGAGTCGTCCATCTCAGAGGATAGGTGGCACCAGATCTACGCATCATCACATCAGCATTTCGGAGTTCGTGGTTTTGAAAGACCAGTGCAACAGGACTTCGAAACTCCCGAAATCGCGATACGCGAAATAACGATAAAGTCTCAACCGTCCATTTGACCAGACACATGGCGAACATCAAGGAAACCATAGACATTTCGGCAATCGCAGTTTCATGTTGATAGAAATTTGGAGCATCGCAAGTCGCGATATCCCGAGGTTGAATCAGGACCGTCCATCTTTCAATGATGCTTGGCATAAATCCGAAGACTCGGGAAAAGTCCCGATGAGGAAAGGGCCATTGGCATATCGGGATTCGGCGTTTCACGAATCCTGAGGACAAGAAACATGAGCACTTCAAAACTCCGAAGTATGAAATCCCGACAGGCAGAAAACTCTGTCGTGGGGCCCAACTGATGTCATCTCAACAAATCGCAGGTTCGAGAATCTCCACAGTGAAATCCCCGATGTAGATTTGAGTCGTCCATCTATTGAGAACATGTGGGAGAAATCGAGGCTTTCGGAAAAATCCCGATAAGAGAGTCCATCAGCTTTACGGGATTTGGCAAATCATGAAATCTCAAGGAGAAATCAGGACCGTCCATCTGTTAGGACGCGTCGAGGCGATCAAAGTGATCGCGAAAAGTCCCGAAAGGATAGCGCCATCGATAAATCGAAGATTGGGGAATCGAGGAGTCAGAAAAAATCGACATCAGAACTCATGAAATCCTGATTCGCGATATCCCGATAAGATCTGGACCGTCAGATCACACAAGATCTGGACTGTTGAATTGTCCAAAGGAAATTTTTCACACTTCGGCGATTTGAAAGTCAAAGAACAAGAAAAGACCGTAGTGCTTTAAAATTAAGGCGCATGGTCACATTATAAGGAGACCAAGGGCCAATTCAAGCCTGATAAGCTCCCATCGACAAATTGTCAAATCGACGATCGAAGGTAAATACAAAATTTCCCTCTATTTTTCTCTGAATTTTAAAAAAAAAATAAAAAAATATGTTGTCTAGAAACTTAGGACCAACTCAGTGTCCAATTCTACTGGGAAAGAACTATGAGTTCTGGTCTCTACGAATGAGGTCGTTCTTGCAAGAACAAGAATGTCGAGAACCAGTGGATCTTGGATATGTAGAACTAGATCGAGCCACCCTCACTGCCATGACAAATGCGTAGAGAATTGCTCAGGCAACGCTGAGGACCAAAGAAAATAAAGCAAAATTTTGGATTCATAATTCTATGGATGACTCAATTTTCTCGAAAATTAAAAGCGCTGGTACTTCAAAACAGGCCTGGGACATCCTTAAATCTTCCTATCAAGGAAATGACAGGGTCAAAACAGTTAAACTGTAGACCTCGTGGACGCAATTCGAGACTCTAAGGATGACAGAGTCTGAAACTGTGGACTAGTTCATGACCAGAGTCATGGGAATCGTGAACCAGATCAGACTGATTGGTGAAACCATCACTGATCAACGAATTGTTGAGAAAATTCTCAGAAGTCTACCCAAGAACTTTGAAATGGTTGTAACAACAATCCTTGAATCCAAGGATCTGTCAATATTTTCAACAGATGAACTAATTGGTTCTCTGNTTTATGCATACAACTAATTCTTATCTATGTATCCATGTGAAAAACCCGAGGATTCACTTGAACTGATACTGGGTGGGAGATCATCATTAGACGACGAAAGTATAACAAGGATTGTGGGTTCCTTAGTGAAAATTCAGATCATAACTGTTAAATATAATGTAACCTCAACAGTCTGACTATACACTGCCAGCTGTACTGGACAATTGTACTTTCTATTTTTATCTTGCTTGAGCCTATTTAGCTTAACCTTCTTGCATTGTAACAAGTTCAGTACTTCTTCATACATTTCAATATACTGTTCTATTCTTTCTCTCTGCATTTCTCTTTGCTTCTCAATTTATCATGGTATCAGAGCTTCAGCAGTAAGCCTCTTCACACGGTTCAGAGAGAAACACGATCCTCACAGTATAGAGCTTCACGGATCTTGAGAGCACACGACAGAAACTTTTCACAAGGCTTGGAGAGCTGTCCATAAGACTCTCTAAAAGATCGTTGTAAGAATCTTGCGGAGGAAGCAGAGCATAGAACGCTCGAAAGATCCAGGAGGAAGAGAATGCAGAAGAAAAAACAGTAAAGATTCTTGTAATATTTTCAAGAATCGTCAATGATTGATGAAGAAGAGCTGCAGGAGGCGAGAACTCTTGAAGAATTCAAAGAATTCATTCAAATTCGCTAAAGATTGCTGGAGAAGGCAGAATCGCTTAAAGTTTTTTGAAATTCTCTCAAGTCTGTCAAAGATTGAAGCAGAGAAAGAATAATTCGTGAAATTCCTTCAAATCTTTGAAAGATTCACGAATTTTTCCTCCATAGGAAAAAATTCCATCAAATTTAGGAAAGATCGCATCTAATCTGCAAAGAATAGCCATTAAGGTCGTAAGATTCATCTTGTGAATGGATCCGAAGCGGGAAACCAGTTCAGAAGGGAAGAAGAAAGCATGGAAAAGGCGAAAGAGTTTCAGCCATCAGATCTTGCGCAAAGGCCCGATAGCCGTTGGATCAGCGAGAAGGTGCACGAGGTTTAATCCTCTAGAGTGCACAGGAGAAATTTTTACTTGAGAAATCCCGACATCATCTGGACCGTTCATCAAAATACATGTGGCAAGATCCTATTCCATCACAAAATTGGTAATCGGGAGTTGGATGCGCAAAGGCAATTGCACTCCAAAAACTCCGATACGCGATATCACAAAATCTCGAGAAGACTTGTGAGTCATCCATCTCAGAGGACAGGTGGCACCAGATCTACACATCATCACATTAGCATTTCAGATTTCGTGGTTTTGAAAGACCAGTGCAACAGGACTTCGAAACTCCCGAAATAGCGATACGCGAAATAGCGATAAAGTCTCAACCGTCCATTTGACCGGACACACGGCGAACATCAAGGAAACCGTCGGCGTTTCGGCAATCGTAGTTTCAAGTTGATATAAATTTGGAGCATCGCAAGTCGTGATATCCCGAGGTTGAATCAGGACCGTCCATCTTTCAAGGATGCCTGGCATAAATCCGAAGACTCGGGAAAATTCCCGATGAGGAAAGGGCCATCGACATATCGGGATTCGGCGTTTCACGAATCCTGAGGACAAGAAACATGAGCACTTCAAAACTCCGAAGTATGAAATCCTGACAGGCGGAAAACTCTGTCGTGGGGCCCAGCTGATGTCATCTCATCAAATCGCAGGATCGAGAATCTCCACAGTGAAATCCCCAATGTAGATTTGAGTCGTCCATATATTGAGAACGTGTGGCAGAGATTGAGGCTTTCAGAAAAATCTCGATAAGAGAGTCCATCAGCTTTACGGGATTTGGCAAATCGTGAAATCTCAAGGAGAAATCAGGACCGTCCATCTGTTAGGATGCGTGGAGGCGATCAAAGCGATCGCGAAAAGTCCCGAAAGGATAGTGCCATCGGTAAATCGAAGATTGGGGAATCGAGGAGTCAGAAAAACTCGACATTAGAACTCGTGAAATCTTGATTCCCGATATCCCGATAAGATCTGGACCGTCAAATCACACAAGATCTGGACTGTTGAATTGTCCAAAGGCAATTTTTCACACTTCGGCGATTTGAAAGTCAAAGAACAGGAAAATACCGTAGTGATTTAAAAGTAAGGCGCATGGTCGCATTACAAGGAGACCAAGGGCCAATTCAAGCCTGATAAGCTCCCATCGACAAATCGTCAAATCGACGATCGGAGGTAAATACAAAATTTCCCTCTATTTTTCTCTGAATTTTTTTTTTTTTTTCAAAAAAAAAAAATTTGTCTAGCAACTTAGGACCAACTCAGTGTCCAATTCTACTAGGAAAGAACTATGAGTTATGGTCTCTACGAATGAGGTCGTTCTTGCAAGAACAAGAATGTTGGGAACCAGTGGATCTTGGATATGTAGAACTAGATCGAGCCGCCCTCACTGCCATGACAAATGCGTAGAGAATTGCTCAGGAAACACTGAGGACCAAAGAAAATAAAGAAAAATTTTGGATTCATAATTCTATGGATGACTCAATTTTCTCGAAAATTACAAGCGCTGGTACTTCAAAACAGGCCTGGGACATCCTTAAATCTTCCTATCAAGGAAATGACAGGGTCAAAACAGTTAAACTGTAGACCTCGTGGACGCAATTCAAGACTCTAAGGATGACAGAGTCTGAAACTGTGGATCAGATCATGACCAGAGTCATGGGAATCGTGAACCAGATCAGACTGATTGGTGAAACCATCATTGATCAACCAATTGTTGAGAAAATTCTCAGAAGTCTACCCAAGAACTTTGAAATGGTTGTAACAACAATCCTTGAATCCAAGGATCTGTCAATATTTTCAACAGATGAACTAATTGGTTCTCTGGTGACACATGAGACTAGACTGCATCTCGCAGATGAGTCAATCTCCAATGCCTTCAAAAATCAATTCTCCTTCAGCAGAGGGAGAGGCAGAGGAAGAAGCAGAGGTTACCAAGGAAGAGGGAGCAATCAAAATAACTCTCATTCCACAGAAGGTAACAGACAACAGTATCTGAATCAAAATTTCCAAGGTCAAAGACATCAGCAACAAAATCAACATCAAAATTTCTAGCCTCAAAGAGGCAGAGGGAGAAGACCAAATGATAAAACAAGCACACAATGCTATTACTGCAAAAAGTATACGCACTATGAATCTGAATGCAGGAAGAAGCAAGCAAATCAGCTCTCAGGCAGAGCACATGTGTCAAATCACACAGGAGAAAACTCAGGAGGTATGTTTCTCTTATGCCACAAGACTGAACATCAACCTAAAGATGTCTAGTTGTTGGACAGTGGATGTAGCAATCACATGACAGGTAACAAAGAATTACTTTCATACATTGATTCTTCAATCTCATCTTATATTACACTTGGAAATGATTATTTAGTCAAATTTCAAGGAAAATGAATTGTTCCTATTCTTTCTAAACAGAATGTAAAGAAAGACATATACAATGTCTATCATGTTCCAGATTTAAAACATAATTTGCTAAGTGTAGGAAAGCTCATTGAACATGGCTATAAGGTTCTTTTTGAAGGAACATCTTGTAAGATATATGACAAAATCCCAAGCAGAAAATTGATTTCTGAAATCCAAAGGACCCCAAATAGGATGTTTCCCCTTACCCTCAGAACTGCAAATCTGACTCAACCATATGCACAGAGNAAATCCCCGATGTAGATTTGAGTCGTCCATCTATTGAGAACGTGTGGCAGAGATCGAGGCTTTCAGAAAAATCCCGATAAGAGAGTCCATCAGCTTTACGAGATTTGGCAAATCGTGAAATCTCAAGGAGAAATTAGGACCGTCCATCTGTTAGGACGCATGGAGGCGATCAAAGCGATCGCGAAAAGTCCCGAAAGGATATCGCTATCGGTAAATCGAAGATTGGGGAATAGAGGAGTCAGAAAAACTCGACATCAGAACTCGTGAAATCCTAATTCACGATATCCCGATAAGATCTGGACTGTTGAATTGTCCAAAGGCAATTTTTCACACTTCGACGATTTGAAAGTCAAAGAACAGGAAAAGACCGTAGTTCTTTAAAAGTAAGGTGCATGGTCACATTACAAGGAGACCAAGGGCCAATTCAATCCTGATAAGATCCCATTGACAAATCGTCAAATCGACGATCGGAGGTAAATACACAATTTCCCTCTATTTTTCTCTGAATTTTTTTTTTTTCAAAAAAAAATATGTTGTCTAGCAACTTAGGACCAACTCAGTGTCCAATTCTACTGGGAAAGAACTATGAGTTCTGGTCTCTACGAATGAGGTCGTTCTTGCAAGAACAAGAATGTCGGGAACTAGTGGATCTTGGATATGTAGAACTAGATCGAGCCGCCCTCACTGCCATGACAAATGCATAGAGAATTGCTCAGGCAACACTGAGGACCAAAGAAAATAAAGCAAAATTTTGGATTCATATTTCTATGGATGACTCAATTTTCTCGAAAATTACAAGCGCTGGTACTTCAAAACAGGCCTGGGACATCCTTAAATCTTCCTATCAAGGAAATGACAGGGTCAAAATAGTTAAACTATAGACCTCGTGGATGCAATTCGAGACTCTAAGGATGACAGAGTTCGAAACTGTGGATCAGTTCATGACCAAAGTCATGGGAATCGTGAACCAGATCAAACTGATTGGTGAAACCATCACTGATCAACGAATTGTTGAGAAAATTCTCAGAAGTCTATCCAAGAACTTTGAAATGGTTGTAACAACAATCCTTGAATCCAAGGATCTGTCAATATTTTCAACAGATGAACTAATTGGTTCTCTGGTGACACATGAGACCAGACTGCATCTCACAGATGAGTCAATCTCCAATGCCTTCAAAACTCAATTCTCCTTCAGCAGAGGGAGAGGCAGAGGAAGAAGCAAAGGTTACCAAGGAATAAGGAGCAATCAAAATAACTCTCATTCCACAGGAGGTAACAAACAACAATATCTGAATCAAAATTTCCAAGGTCAAAGACATCAGCAACAAAATCAACATCAAAATTTCCAGCCTCAAAGAGGCAGAGGGAGAAGACCAAATGATAAAACAAGCATACAATGCTATTACTGCAAAAAGTATGCGCAATATGAATCTGAATGCAGGAAGAAGCAAGCAAATCAGCTCTCAGGCAGAGCACATGTGTCAAATCACACAGGAGAAAACTCAGGAGGTATGTTTCTCTTATGCCACAAGACTGAACATCAACCTAAAGATGTCTGGTTGCTGGACAGTGGATGTAGAAATCACATGAAAGGTAACAAAGAATTACTTTCATACATTGATTCTTCAATCTCATATGATATTACACTTGGAAATGATTATTTAGTCAAAGTTCAAGGAAAAGGAATTGTTCCTATTCTTTCTAAACAGAATGTAAAGAAAGACATATACAATGTCTATCATGTTCCAGATTTAAAACATAATTTTCTAAGTGTAGGAAAGCTCATTGAACATGGCTATAAGGTTCTTTTTGAAGGAACATCTTGTAAGATATATGAAAAAATCCCAAGCAGAAAATTGATTTCTGAAATCCAAAGGACCCCAAATAGGATGTTTCCCTTTACCCTCAGAACTGCAAATCTGACTCAACCATATGCACAGAGTGCATCCACCCTGAATGAAACTATGGTTTGGCATACAAAATTTGGACATCTACCATTTCAGTGTCTAAGTCTTCTTCAGAAAAACTCCATGGTCAAAGGTCTACCTATATTTAAAGAGAAAATTCCCCCATGTGAGTCTTGCATACCTGGAAAACACAAGAGAACTAGTTTTCCACAGTCTTCCAATCAAGCCAAACAACATCTTGAACTTGTTCACACTGACCTATGTGGACCAATGCAAATAGAGTCAATAGGTGGTAGTTTTTACTTTCTAACGTTTATTGATGATTTTAGCAGAAAAATATGGATCTATTTTTCTCATACACAAGTTTGAAACATTTACAAAATTAAAAGAATTCAAGGCAGAAGCTAAAAAACATAGTGGCAAATACATCAAAGAACTCAGGTCAGATGGAGGAGGAGAATACAACTCCAGAGAATTTGCAAATTTTTGCAAATCTCAAGGCATCATCATGCAAACAACATCTGGATATACTCCACAATAGAATGGAGTGGCTGAAAGGAAAAATCAAACAATAATGAATATGGCTAGAACACTTCTTAAAGAGAAACACTTGTCAAATACTTTTTGGGCTGAAGCAGTAGCATGCTCAGTTTATCTCCTGAATAGATCACCAACCACAAGTCTGAAGATGAAAGTTCCCCAAGAAGCATGGAGTNCAAGTGGGTTTACAAAACTAAACTCAATGAAAAAGGGCAGATTGAAAAACACAAGGCAAGACTTGTTGCCAAATGATTCTCACAACAACCAGGTACTGATTATGGTGAAACTTTTTCTCCAGTAGAAAGATTAGACAATGTAAGGACTCTATTGGCCATAGCATCACAACACAAATGAAAAGTATACAAGATGGATGTCAAGTCAACATTCTTGAATGGTTTCTTAGAAGAAGAAGTTTATGTCGATCAACCACCTGGATTTGAAGTCAAAGAGCACCCAGCCAAAGTCTATCGGTTGAAGAAATCCTTGTATGGCTTAAAGCAAGCTCCAAGAGCTTGGTACAACAGAATTGACACTTATCTGATCAAAGGTGGTTTCAGCAGAAGTCAAAATGAGCCAACTCTCTACACCAAAACAGATAAGCATAGTAAAATTCTAATTGTATGTTTATATGTTGATGACATGATCTACACAGGAAATCTTGAGTTAACAGATTTCAAATATGCCATGCAATCTGAGTTTGAGATGACAGATCTTGGCATAATGAAATATTTTTTAGGGATTGAGGTTCATCAATCAGCCAAAGGCATTTTTGTCTGTAAGCAAAAGTATGCAGCAGACATCATCAAAAAATTTCGCATGGAAGGATGCAATCCAGCAGAAACCCTCATACCATTAGGCACAAAATTGAGAAAGAATGATGAAGCTCCTACAGTGAACTCTATTTTATACAAAAGTTTAGTAGGCAGTTTGTTGTATCTTACAACAACTAGGCCTGACATTATGTATGCAGCCAGCCTTGTTTCTAGATTCATGGAATCACCAAAATATTCGCATTGGAAAATGGCAAAACGAATTTTGAGATATGTAGCAGGAACAATAAATTTCAGTTTATGGTACAATAAATCTGATAGTAATCAACTTTCTGGTTACACAGATAGTGACTTTGCAGGCAACCTAGATGATAGGAAAAGCA
Organism: Picea glauca; assembly: GCA_000966675.3. Lineage (NCBI taxonomy): Eukaryota > Viridiplantae > Streptophyta > Pinopsida > Pinales > Pinaceae > Picea > Picea glauca. The sequence continues at coordinate 12,622 of JZKD02S0904578.1, forward strand.
CATCAGGATATGTTTTTCAACTGGGCATGAACCTGATTTCATGGGCATCAAAGAAGTAGCCAATTGTATCAATATCTTCTGTAGAGGTAGAGTATGTAGCTACTATCTCAGCTTCATGTCAAGCTATATGGCTGAGAAGAATATTGAGGGATATGTCACATACAGAAAAGGATCCAACTCCTATTTTCTGTGACAATACATCAGCAATTGTTTTATCCAAGAACCATGTGTTTCACAAGAAAAGTAAACACATTGACACTCAGTTTCATTTCATATGCGAGCTAGTCAATAATGGGAATATTGCACTACAATTTTGTGGTTCTCGAGATCAACTTGCTGATATCTTTACAAAGCCACTAGGAAAGTCAGTTTTTGATTTTCAGAGACAACACTTAGGCATAGTCAGTGCTGATGATTGTAACTGTTGAGTTTAAGAGGGAGTGTTAAATATAATGTAACCTCAACAGTCTGATTGTACACTGCCAGCTGTACTGGATAGTTGTACTTTCTATTTTTGTCTTTCTTGAGCCTATTTAGCTCAACCTTCTTGCATTGTAACAAGTTCAGTACTTCTTCATACATTTCAATATACTGTTCTATTCTTTCTCTTTGCATTTCTCTTTGCTTCTCAATTTATCAATAACTAATGTTGAAAGGTCAGATGGTTTGACACCGGAGCAATTCTTACAAAACGATTTGATGGCTATCGGAGGATTTAATCTTGACTGTGTTGATGGGTCACTAGGTACACCGGAGGACTTGGTGAAAAGATCTCCAATGAACACCAAGCGGGTTAATGGAAGGATTGTCGATGGGCTCTTAAGTGTATCAAAAGAGTTGGTGTAAAAGGCTCTAGTATGCAATGGAGAAATTCATACGAAAGGTGTCGAAAACACTCGGGGGGTTTGTGAAAAGGTCTTGGAATAAAATGACGAAAATTATGTGAAGCGTGGACGTCAAAGTATAGAAACCGACAATTTTTATGCTCACTTATCTGGTGGAAACAAGAGGAGTTAATATTAAATCCTTCAAAATAATCGAGTGAGTTGTTGTTGAGTCCTTCTAATTGTGAGAATTGAGAACTCCGTGCTAAGAATGTCGGTTGCTACCGGCGAGGTTGGCCTCAAATCCTCCAATGGAGACTGGGGAAGTTAACATTAAAAGTATCGAATGAACTCGAGACTTTGATGGGAAGGCTGTCAGTTTACAAAGCACTCCTTGATATTTAACAAAATCTGGGATAATGGCTAAGAATGAAAGAGATTTGGTCTCCTATGCTTCAGAAGATAGGTTCTGAGACTATCCGTCGGTTGAGGTCTCAATCAATATCTTTCCCACCTGTTTCTAGGGTTATATACATTAGTGATGGAGGGGAAATG
>JZKD02S0904633.1:0-14000 GCA_000966675.3 Picea glauca
AGCTTACTTCTTACAAGTCGATGAAACATTAAATGCAATAATGGGATTGGGAGAAGAAATTCAAGAATCTGTAATTGTTCAAAAGGTACTAAGATCTCTTCCTATGATATTTGACCCTAAGATATCAACACTAGAAGAAAGAGAAGATATAAACTCAATAAGCATGGATGAACTACATGGAATCTTCATAGCATATGAAATGAGAACTGAACATGAAAATCCATATGTAAAAGAATCATCCTTCAAAGAATCCAAGAAAAAGGGAAAGCAACAAGAAAAAGAACATAGCATCAATAGTGATGTCTCAGAAGATGATGAAGAAGTGGTCAACTTTTTCAAAAGACTGAACAAGGGAATCAACAACAGGTATAGAGGTAAGATTCCTTTAATTTGTTTTAATTGTGATGGTATTGGTCATTTTGCTAACAAATGTCCTCATGAGAAAAAGAGAAATGATGAAGGTTACTCAAAAAACAATCAAACATATAAATTCAAAAGAACCACAAAGAAAGTTTTCAAGAAACTCTTATGCACCAAAGAAGACATCTCCTTCTCAGATGAAGATGAAGTCAGTGATAGTGAGACATAAAGAGTTCTATTCATGGTAGTAGAAGACTCTGATACATAAGAATATGAAGAATTCGAAGAAGAATATGAAGAAGTCAAAGAAGAAATTGAAGAGGCAGAAGTTGACTATCGAGAGGAATTGTTGAGTGCCATATAATTTATCAGAAGAGAAAAGAGGAAAAACGAGAAGCTACAAATGGAACTATACAAGAAAGAAGACACTCAGGAATTAGAACAAATGATCACAAATTTGAAGGTTCAAATTGAAGAATATAAAAGAATTGAATAAGCACTCAAAGAATGGCTAGAAGGAAGAGACAAGATCATTGAAAATTTGGAAGCAGAGAATGTCACATTAAGAAAGGATGTTCAAAAGAAAAATAAGCAGAACAACTCAAAAGTTTTGAATGACATTATCAACAATCAAAGGCCTAATCATGACAAGTCTGGACTTCGATATAATCAAACATAAAAGGGATCAATCTCCAAAACAACAGAACAAGAAACATATCAAAAAGATATGCAAAAACAATCAAAGGGGATAGGATGGTCTACAGAGAAAATTACAAGGTTACTCCACCGAGAAGATTTATATTTCAGAATCAACAACCGATAGAAACAGATAGGTCTCGGGAAGAAGAAGGATTCATAAGAGAACCTCCTTTCAGAAGATATTCAACTCCCAGGTATCAAACTATCTTTTTTGGTTTATGTTATGCATGTAATAATTTTGGACATAAAGCTGTGAATTGCAGAGATAACAACTGGAACATAAAAAAATTTGAATGTCATACACAAAAGGGTTATCCAAGAAGTCCTAGTGAAACACAGAGAAGAAGTTACAATAGGTTTGAATCATTAAGCACTAAAGTGGAATGCTACAAGTGTAACAAATTTGGACACATGGCCAAATATTGCATAAATACAATCCCTCCTAGAGAACCACAAGAGAACAACAACAATCACAGACATGAACCTCAAAAAAGGACATCAATAAGAAAGAAGAATCAGTACAACAATGAAGAATGCACACCCACTCTACAATATAAGCAGAAGAAACGTGGTTGGTATGTTGACAGTGGTTGTTCAAAACACATGACAGGTGATAGAGACATGTTTCTTACATTAAGAAAGGAAAGATATGGATTAGTCTCCTTCAGAAATGATGATTCAGCTAAAATCATTGGAAAAGGCACAGTCAGAATTAGGAATAAGAATACAAAAGAAGAAAATATTTTACTAGTAGAAGATATGAAACATAATCTTCTAAGTGTGAGTCAAATGTGTGACCAAGGTCATAAAGTTACTTTCAATTCACAAAAGTGTGAGATAAGAAAAGAAGGTTAAGGAAAATTGATTGCTACAACTACGATAACTTCAAGCAACATATATGTGTTAAGTGAAATTGGAAATGAAAAGTGTTGTCTAGGAAAGGAAGATGAAAGTTGGCTATGGCACAGAAGAATGGGTCACATACATTTTGATAACCTTGTCAAATTCATCAAAAGAGAAGCAGTCAGAGAAATGCCCCATATCATGAAACCAACCAACACTTTATGCAAGCATTGTCAACAAGGAAATCAAATAAAGACTAGGTTCAAATAAAAGGAATATTCAACAACAAGGCCACTGGAAATTGTTCATACTAATCTAGTTGGACCAAATGCAACAAAGGGTTTAAAAGGTGAGAAATACTTTATGTTATTAGTTGATGATTATACAAGAATGACTCCAGTTTGATTTCTCAAGAATAAGTCAGGAGATTTTGAAAACTTCAAGATCTACAAGGAAATGGTTGAAAATGAAATGGATTCAAAAATCAAATGCTTGAGATCTGATAATGGAGGAGAGTTCACTTCAAAGGAATTTATGGANAGCTTACTTCTTACAAGTCGATGAAACATTAAATGCAATAATGGGATTGGGAGAAGAAATTCAAGAATCTGTAATTGTTCAAAAGGTACTAAGATCTCTTCCTATGATATTTGACCCTAAGATATCAACACTAGAAGAAAGAGAAGATATAAACTCAATAAGCATGGATGAACTACATGGAATCTTCATAGCATATGAAATGAGAACTGAACATGAAAATCCATATGTAAAAGAATCATCCTTCAAAGAATCCAAGAAAAAGGGAAAGCAACAAGAAAAAGAACATAGCATCAATAGTGATGTCTCAGAAGATGATGAAGAAGTGGTCAACTTTTTCAAAAGACTGAACAAGGGAATCAACAACAGGTATAGAGGTAAGATTCCTTTAATTTGTTTTAATTGTGATGGTATTGGTCATTTTGCTAACAAATGTCCTCATGAGAAAAAGAGAAATGATGAAGGTTACTCAAAAAACAATCAAACATATAAATTCAAAAGAACCACAAAGAAAGTTTTCAAGAAACTCTTATGCACCAAAGAAGACATCTCCTTCTCAGATGAAGATGAAGTCAGTGATAGTGAGACATAAAGAGTTCTATTCATGGTAGTAGAAGACTCTGATACATAAGAATATGAAGAATTCGAAGAAGAATATGAAGAAGTCAAAGAAGAAATTGAAGAGGCAGAAGTTGACTATCGAGAGGAATTGTTGAGTGCCATATAATTTATCAGAAGAGAAAAGAGGAAAAACGAGAAGCTACAAATGGAACTATACAAGAAAGAAGACACTCAGGAATTAGAACAAATGATCACAAATTTGAAGGTTCAAATTGAAGAATATAAAAGAATTGAATAAGAACTCAAAGAATGGCTAGAAGGAAGAGACAAGATCATTGAAAATTTGGAAGCAGATATTGTCACATTAAGAAAGGATGTTCAAAAGAAAAATAAGCAGAACAACTCAAAAGTTTTGAATGACATTATCAACAATCAAAGGCCTAATCATGACAAGTCTGGACTTGGATACAATCAAATATAAAAGGGATCAATCTCCAAAACAACAGAACAAGAAACATATCAAAAAGATATGCAAAAACAATCAAAGGGGATAGGACGGTCTACAGACAAAATTACAGGGTTACTTCACCGAGAAGATTCATATTTCAGAATCAACAACCGACAGAAACAGATAGGTCTCGGGAAGAAGAAGGATTCATAAGAGCACCTCCTTTCAGAAGAGATTCAACTCCCAGGTATCAAACTATCTTTTTTGGTTTATGTTATGCATGTAATAATTTTGGACATAAAGATGTGAATTGCAGAGATAACAACTGGAACATAAAAAAATTTGAATGTCATACACAAAAGGGTTATCCAAGAAGGCCTAGTGAAACACAGAGAAGAAGTTACAATAGGTTTGAATCATTAAGCACTAAAGTGGAATGCTACAAGTGTAACAAATTTGGACACATGGCCAAATATTTCATAAATACAATCCCTCCTAGAGAACCACAAGAGAACAACAACAATCACAGACATGAACCTCAAAAAAGGACATCAATAAGAAAGAAGAATCAATACAACAATGAAGAATGCACACCCGCTCTACAATATAACCAGAAGAAACGTGGTTGGTATGTTGACAGTGGTTGTTCAAAACACATGACAGGTGATAGAGACAGGTTTCTTACATTAAGAAAGGAAAGATATGGATTAGTCTCCTTCAGAAATGATGATTCAGCTAAAATCATTGGAAAAGGCACAGTCATAATTAGGAACAAGAATACAAAAGAAGAAAATGTTTTACTAGTAGAAGATATGAAACATAATCTTCTAAGTGTGAGTCAAATGTGTGACCAAGGTCATAAAGTTACTTTCAATTCACAAAAGTGTGAGATAAGAAAAGAAGGTTAAGGAAAATTGATTTCTACAACTGCAATAACTTCAAGCAACATATATGTGTTAAGTGAAATTGGAAATGAAAAGTGTTGTCTAGGAAAGGAAGATGAAAGTTGGCTATGGAACAGGAGAATGGGTCACATACATTTTGATAACCTTGTCAAATTCAGCAAAAGAGAAGCAGTCAGAGAAATGCCCCATATCATGAAACCAACCAACACTTTATGCAAGCATTGTCAACAAGGAAATCAAATAAAGACTAGGTTCAAATAAAAGGAATATTCAACAACAAGGCCACTGGAAATTGTTCATACTAATCTAGTTGGACCAAATGCAACAAAGGGTTTAAAAGGTGAGAAATACTTTATGTTATTAGTTGATGATTATACAAGAATGACTCCAGTTTGATTTCTCAAGAATAAGTCAGGAGATTTTGAAAACTTCAAGATCTACAAGGAAATGGTTGAAAATGAAATGGATTCAAAAATCAAATGCTTGAGATCTGATAATGGAGGAGAGTTCACTTCAAAGGAATTTATGGACTACTGCAGCAGTCATGGAATAAAAAGGCAATTCTCCATTACTAGGACACATCAACAGAATGGAGTTGTTGAAAGAAAGAATAGGACAATATAGGAAATGGTTCGAACAATGATAATGGATTCCAAATTGACAGATATGTTTTGGACACGGGTAGTGCATACAACAATTTACATTCAAAACAGAGTAATGCTCATAAACAACAGTGACAAAACTCCCTACGAGCTGTGGAAAGGAAGACCAGCAAATGTGAAGCACTTCGGAATTTTTGGAAGAAAATGCTACATCAAAAGAGAAGATGGTAGAATGGGAAAGTTTGACTCTTGTGTGGACAAAGGAGTACTTGTTGGTTACTCAAGTACAAGGAAAGAATACAAGTGTTACAACCTAAGATTGAACAAAGTTGTGGAAAATATCAACGTAACAATTGATGAAACGGGTAGACAAGAATTAAAGGAAGAATAAAATGAATCAATGGAACAACTTTACGAAGAAGAAACAAAAGATGAAAAAGAAGTAGAAGAGGAAGATGAAGAGGATCCGATAGAATCAGAAGAGAAATTTCAGCAAGTGCCTCCAAAGACACCTAGCAGATGAGTACAGAAGAATCATCCTTTAGATCAGATTATCGAAAACAAAGATGCAGGAGTTGAGACTAGAAGAAGAATCTATTCACCAAAACAAACACACCTAGCACTCTCATCTATGATTGAACCAACCTGTTTTGAAGAGGCCAGCAAGGATGAATTTTGTAATAAGGCCATGGATGAAGAATTGGATCAAATAGAGAAAAATGACACTTGGGAATTGGTTCCAAGACCAAAGGATAAGAATGTAATCAACACAAAGTGGGTATACAGGAATAAATTGAATGAAGATGGATAGGTTACAATGAACAAAGATAGATTGGTATGTAAAGGATATGCACAGGTTGAAGGAATCGAATTTGAAGAGACATTTGCCCAGTTTCCATAATGGAAGCAATCTAATTACATTTAGCTTATGCATGCTCAAAAAATATTAAAGTGTATTAGATGGACGTAAAATTAGCTTTTCTGAATGGGGAACTTGAAGAAGAAGTCGACATTGAACAAACAAAAGGATTTCAATTGTCAGAGAACACAAATTATGTGTGTAAATTAAAAAAGGCCTTGTATGTTCTAAAAGAGGCTCCTAGAGCATGGTACTCTAGACTAGATAAATATCTACATCAGGTAGGGTTCATAAAAGGAAGTGCAGACAACAACCTCTACATCAAGTTAAGTGAAGATAGTATTTTATTAATTGAAGTTTATGTTGATGATATTATTTTTGGTAGTGATGATGACAGGTTAAGCCAGAAATTTGAAAAGGATATGCAGAATGAATTTGAAATGCCATTACTTGGAGAACTATCCTTCTTTCTGGGACTTGAAATACATCAAAGCAGCCAAGGAATTTTTATTTCTCAAACCAAGTATATCAGAGAAATGATAAAGAGGTTAGGAATGGAAGATTGCAAACCAGTTATAACTCTCATGCAGACCAGTTGCAAGTTGAGAAAAGATGATGATTCAAAGTATACATATCAGAGGCAATACAGATCAATGATTTGTAGCCTACTATATGTGACAACATCCAGACCAGATGTAATGCAGACAGTTGGACAGGTGTCACGATTTCAAGCAGCACCAAAGGAATCACATGTATTAGCAGTGAAGAGGATTTTTAGATATCTCAAAGGAACAAAAGATTTTGGATTATAGTAATCAAAAGGAAATGATCTATCACTTATTTCCTACACAAATGCAGATTGGTCAGGTTGTATTGATGACCAACGAATCACCAATGGAGCAACGTTCTACTTGGGTGAGTTTTTAGTATCATGGCTAAGAAAGAAAAAATCATCAGTATCTTTATCTACAGCTGAGGCAGAGTATATTGCAGTAGCAACATGTTGTACATAGGTTCTTTGGATGAAACAAACTCAGACAGATATATAGGTTGATTATGATGAGCCCATTCCAATGTATTTTGATCATTTAAGTGCCATAAGTATCTCAAAGAACCCGGTGATGCACTCCAATACGAAAAACATTCCAATCGAGTATCACTTTCTACGGGAACAGGTTGCAAAAAAGAACATCAGAGTTTAGTATGTGGGAACAAAATAACAAGTGGTAGACATCTTTACAAAACCACTTCCATGGGAAGCCTTTGAGTATCTTCGCCAGATACTCAGAGTTATTTCTACTCCAAAATGAATGTTTTTGAATGCTTATATTATGTCTTAGATGTACATGAGGAAGCACCATAAAGAGGATAGTTCAGTTAGGGGGACCAACCCCGGATGGAAAAATACCTTTTCCATTGATGACAAAGGGGGAGAGATTTATCGGATGCAAAGGACAGAGGCATGATTCCAGAGGGAGCATGAGTGATATAACTTTAGTAGTGCATGACATGATTCAAGTATTGCATCAGATTGTTTCCATCAATGCCAAAGGGGGATATTGTTGATTAAGGTTGGTTGTCATTGATGTCAACCCTTGAAGGAATTTGGAGAACCCAGGTTTGGGTAATGGACCCAAGTTTGTTTGATGGATAACGGTATGAGTTTTGATATATTTGCAGGTAATACTATTCTATATGGATAGTACATGTCATTCCATTTATAGTGGTATATGGAATGTCATATAACTCCTCACGGTTAGATATTTATGGCCATGTGAAGTTGGAGAACCCTCATGAGTCATCTAGAAGCCCCAAAAGGTCAAAGTAGTCAAAATGGTTTAAGAGATTTTTAGAAGGTAAATAATAAAGTGAAGCGATGAGTGTACTATAATTCAAAGTGAATACAAAATAAATTATTTAAATAATAAATNGTTACAATGAACAAAGATAGATTGGTATGTAAAGGATATGCACAGGTTGAAGGAATCGAATTTGAAGAGACATTTGCCCAGTTTCCATAATGGAAGCAATCTAATTACATTTAGCTTATGCATGCTCAAAAAATATTAAAGTGTATTAGATGGACGTAAAATTAGCTTTTCTGAATGGGGAACTTGAAGAAGAAGTCGACATTGAACAAACAAAAGGATTTCAATTGTCAGAGAACACAAATTATGTGTGTAAATTAAAAAAGGCCTTGTATGTTCTAAAAGAGGCTCCTAGAGCATGGTACTCTAGACTAGATAAATATCTACATCAGGTAGGGTTCATAAAAGGAAGTGCAGACAACAACCTCTACATCAAGGTAAGTGAAGATAGTATTTTATTAATTGAAGTTTATGTTGATGATATTATTTTTGGTAGTGATGTTGACAGGTTAAGCCAGAAATTTGAAAAGGATATGTAGAATGAATTTGAAATGTCATTACTTGGAGAACTATCCTTCTTTCTGGGACTTGAAATACATCAAAGCAGCCAAGGAATTTTTATTTCTCAAACCAAGTATATCAGAGAAATGCTAAAGAGGTTAGGAATGGAAGATTGCAAACCAGTTATAACTCTCATGCAGACCAGTTGCAAGTTGAGAAAAGATGATGATTCAAAGTCTACATATCAGAGGCAATACAGATCAATGATTTGTAGCCTACTATATGTGACAACATCCAGACCAGATGTAATGCAGACAATTGGACAGGTGTCACGATTTCAAGCAGCACCAAAGGAATCACATGTATTAGCAGTGAAGAGGATTTTTAGATATCTCAAAGGAACAAAAGATTTTGGATTATRGTAATCAAAAGGAAATGATCTATCACTTATTTCCTACACAAATGCAGATTGGTCAGGTTGTATTGATGACCAACGAATCACCAATGGAGCAACGTTCTACTTGGGTGAGTTTTTAGTATCATGGCTAAGAAAGAAAAAATCATCAGTATCTTTATCTACAGCTGAGGCAGAGTATATTGTAGTAGCAACATGTTGTACATAGGTTCTTTGGATGAAACAAACTCAGACAGATATATAGGTTGAGTATGATGAGCCCATTCCAATGTATTTTGATAATTTAAGTGCCATAAGTATCTCAAAGAACCCAGTGATGCACTCCAATACGAAGAACATTCCAATCGAGTATCACTTTCTACGGGAACAGGTTGCAAAAAAGAACATTAGAGTTTAGTATGTGGGAACAAAAGAACAAGTGGTAGACATCTTTACAAAACCACTTCCATGGGAAGCCTTTGAGTATCTTCGCCAGATACTCAGAGTTATTTCTACTCCAAAATGAATATTTTTGAATGCTTATATTATGTCTTAGATGTACATGAGGAAGCACCATAAAGAGGATAGTTCAGTTAGGGGGACCAACCCCGGATGGAAAAATACCTTTGCCATTGATGACAAAGAGGGAGAGATTTATCAGATGCAGAGGACAGAGGCATGATTCCAGAGGGAGCATGAGTGATATAACTTTAGTAGTGCATGACATGATTCAAGTATTGCATCATATTGTTTCCATCAATGCCAAAGTGGGATATTGTTGATTAAGGTTGGTTGTCATTGATGCCAACCCTTGAAGGAATTTGGAGAACCCGGGTTTGGGTAATGGACCCAAGTTTGTTTGATGGATAACGGTATGAGTTTTGATATATTTGCAGGTAATACTATTCTATATGGATAGTACATGTCATTCCATTTCCAGTGGTATATGGAATGTCATATAACTCCTCATGGTTAGAGATTTATGGCCATGTGAAGTTGGAGAACCCTCATGAGTCATCTAGAAGCCCCAAAAGGTCAAAGTAGTCAAAATGGTTTAAGAGATTTTTAGAAGGTAAATAATAAAGTGAAGCGATGAGTGTACTATAATTCAAAGTGAATACAAAATAAATTATTTAAATAATAAATGTAATGGAGAAATTACTAAGTTGACAAGTGGTTAGAAGTGGGTTAGCCCTAAAATAAGGAAAGTGGTTTAAGATGGTTAGAAGGTAACCCATTGAGATAAAATGAAGTGATGAGTGTACTATAAGTCAAAGTGGATACAAAATAAATTATTTAAATAATAAATTTAATGGATAAATCACTAATTGGACAAGTGGTTAGAAGTTGGTTAACCCTAAAATAAGGAAAGTGGGTTAAGATGGTTAAAAAGTAACCCCTTGAGGAAGCTACATGAGAGTAGAAATAAGAGGCAAGGCTCTCTAATTTTAAATCACACTTAATAATATTTAACATCTACAGGTGACTAAAGTAACCAAAGGATATATAAGCCAAATTTCAGAGAGAAGGTGAAGTAAAGAAGGACGAAATTCAAGGGAGGATAAATTCTTTTGATGATGCTTTCTAAGGTATGTTATTTATAGGTCATCTCACCATTTTCGCAAGAATGTTTTTTATAAAACGATTCAGACCGTGAAATTGATATTCCATTGAGAAAACATATCCAAGTAGTTGTGGTACAAATTTCATCTTGTGGGTCGTTGTAGTTTTGGAGTTACACTCCGTGGAAAATAGGGTTTGTGGCTAGTCCTGAAACTAGTCTAAAACAAGTGTTTTGGGTAAAACCGCCATAACTTCTTCATAAAAGATCCAAATTAATTAATACCAAATGTTTTGGTTATATTACAGTCTATGGTATGTTTTGTAACTGTTTTAGATCCATACAACAAATATTTTGTGTGGGCACGCTCTACAAGTTCTCTCTCTAGAATAAGCCATAATTCAACAAGGTATGTCATTTTTGCTATAACTCCTTTTCTGAGAGGTTACAAGTAGTGACACCTGGAGGAATTGCATAAAACACACTGAAGAACATTGTGTACTATTTTCATATCTTTATTCATTATAGGTACATATTTATGATTATTTCAATTTAGGGTTGTTGACTAATCCAAAACTAGTCATGTGAGACTAAAGAAAAGTTTGATGAAAATGCTAGTCTCTTGTTGTTAAAGTTAAGGAAGTTTTGAAGGTATGTGATCATATAAACCATGTCTATTATAGAGTTACAAATCAGATTTGGATTATGAAATTGATGAGGGCTTTTGGTTCAAGTAGATGTTGGGTACATGGTTGAGACAAGTAGTTGATGAGTTGGCACATACATGAGGTGTATAGTTGATGATATTAGCACATCTTGATGAGTCATAGTTGATAAGTAGTTGATACATGATTGGTGCATACTTGGTACATGTTTGGATGCACTTTTTTATGGTACAGGTTGATTACAGGTTGTTAGGTACAGGTTGGTGCATGGTTGATGAACTTGTTTATGATACAGGTTGATTACAGGTTGAGGTACAGGTTGATGCATGGTTTATGCATGGTTCAAGTTTATTGGTACAGGTTGTTTGGTGCAGGTTTATTGGTATAGGTTTACAGCAGTATATCTCAAAGTGATAGTGTGATAGTGGTTCCATCATTCTACTTATACATCAAGGTGGTTGGACGGGGCAAGGATAGGTGATTGTAGCCACCTTCCAATTGTAGCCAGAGAACATAAGGGGTTGTAGCCTCCTTTTGGTTGTAGCTAGAGAATTAGGAAGTTGGAGCTTCCCTCGGGTTGTAGCCTAAGAAAATAGGGGTTTGGAGCCTCCTTCCAGTTGTAGTTGTAAAAAAAAGGAAGTTTGTGCTTCCAATGAATGTAATTCTTCAAGACATATAAGAAAATGTATTGTGTGATTTTCTCCCACTTTGTGTTTCCACATAAAACACTAGTGTACTGTCTATGTGTATGATTGTTCATTTGTTCATTTCTTATTTTCTCTGCACTTATTGGATGATAATGCTACATTGATATAACACTTGGATTATATGGTTAAAAAGGATTAAATTTCTCTATTACTGATTCAAACCCCCCCCCCCTCTCTCAGTAATCCAACAACAACATGGATTTAAGGAACCATTCCAACAGAAACTCTGGAGGAATGTAGGATTTTATCAACCTATTCCACCTATGCCACGCTTGGATATGGTCTGAGATATGGGTGTATTTGTCCTGGAAGAGGGATGAAAGAAGTTCTATGTCGGCATGGTAACAAAATGACAACTGGAAGTGGTTGAGAAAGACTAAAATCATCTTATTAAAATTACCGTATGTTCCCCCTGGTAGCTCAATGTACCATTTCACTACAACCCCCATGAGNTGGTTAACCCTAAAATAAGGAAAGTGGGTTAAGATGGTTAAAAAGTAACCCCTTGAGGAAGCTACATGAGAGTAGAAATAAGAGGCAAGGCTCTCTAATTTTAAATCACACTTAAGAATATTTAACATCTACAGGTGACTAAAGTAACCAAAGGATATCTAAGCCAAATTTCAGAGAGAAGGTGAAGTAAAGAAGGGCGAAATTCAAGGGAGGATAAATTCTTTTGATGATGCTTTCTAAGGTATGTTATTTATAGGTCATCTCACCATTTTCGCAAGAATGTTTTTTATAGAACGATTCAGACCGTGAAATTTATATTCCATTGAGAAAACATATCCAAGTAGTTGTGGTACAAATTTCATCTTGTGGGTCGTTGTAGTTTTGGAGTTACACTCCATGGAAAATAGGGTTTGTGGCTAGTCCTGAAACTAGTCTAAAACAAGTGTTTTGGGTAAAACCGTCATAACTTCTTCATAAAAGATCCAAATTAATTAATACCAAATGTTTTGGTTATATTACAGTCTATGGTATGTTTTGTAACTGTTTTAGATCCATACAATAAATATTCTGTGTGGGCACGCTCTACAAGTTCTCTCTCTAGAATAAGCTAGAATTCAACAAGGTATGTCATTTTTGCTATAACTCCTTTTCTGAGAGGTTACAAGTAGTGACACCTGGAGGAATTGCATAAAACACACTGAAGAACATTGTGTACTATTTTCATATCTTTATTCATTATAGGTACATATTTATGATTATTTCAATTTAGGGTTGTTGACTAATCCAAAACTAGTCATGTGAGACTAAAGAAAAGTTTGATGAAAATGCTAGTCTCTTGTTGTTAAAGTTAAGGAAGTTTTGAAGGTATGTGATCATATAAACCATGTCTATTATAGAGTTACAAATCAGATTTGGATTATGAAATTGATGAGGGCTTTTGGTTCAAGTAGATGTTGGGTACATGGTTGAGACAAGTAGTTGATGAGTTGGCACATACATGAGGTGTATAGTTGATGATATTAGCACATCTTGATGAGTCATAGTTGATAAGTAGTTGATACATGATTGGTGCATACTTGGTACATGTTTGGATGCACTTTTTTATGGTACAGGTTGATTACAGGTTGTTAGGTACAGGTTGGTGCATGGTTGATGAACTTGTTTATGATACAGGTTGATTACAGGTTGAGGTACAGGTTGATGCATGGTTTATGCATGGTTCAAGTTTATTGGTACAGGTTGTTTGGTGCAGGTTTATTGGTATAGGTTTACAGCAGTATATCTCAAAGTGATAGTGTGATAGTGGTTCCATCATTCTACTTATACATCAAGGTGGTTGGACGGGGCAAGGATAGGTGATTGTAGCCACCTTCCAATTGTAGCCAGAGAACATAAGGGGTTGTAGCCTCCTTTTGGTTGTAGCTAGAGAATTAGGAAGTTGGAGCTTCCCTCGGGTTGTAGCCTAAGAAAATAGGGGTTTGGAGCCTCCTTCCAGTTGTAGTTGTAAAAAAAAGGAAGTTTGTGCTTCCAATGAATGTAATTCTTCAAGACATATAAGAAAATGTATTGTGTGATTTTCTCCCACTTTGTGTTTCCACATAAAACACTAGTGTACTGTCTATGTGTATGATTGTTCATTTGTTCATTTCTTATTTTCTCTGCACTTATTGGATGATAATGCTACATTGATATAACACTTGGATTATATGGTTAAAAAGGATTAAATTTCTCTATTACTGATTCAAACCCCCCCCCCCTCTCTCAGTAATCCAACAACAACATGGATTTAAGGAACCATTCCAACAGAAACTCTGGAGGAATGTAGGATTTTATCAACCTATTCCACCTATGCCACGCTTGGATATGGTCTGAGATATGGGTGTATTTGTCCTGGAAGAGGGATGAAAGAAGTTCTATGTCGGCATGGTAACAAAATGACAACTGGAAGTGGTTGAGAAAGACTAAAATCATCTTATTAAAATTACCGTATGTTCCCCCTGGTAGCTCAATGTACCATTTCACTACAACCCCCATGAG
>JZKD02S0904644.1:0-14000 GCA_000966675.3 Picea glauca
GATTTGGTCCTATTACAATATCCGACATGATCAATCCACAATGGGGATTGATCCTATGAATAAAATATCAATAATAATAAGAATACTCTTTGCAATTACATTATTTCAACACTCCAAAGCATCCAACGGTGGATTTTTCCACTTGTTGAGTTGTCCACGATCTTTCTTTCTTGTTGATCTTTCATCCTCAATCTCCTCGTTCAATGGCTTGATTCCTTTTACTTTGCTCTGTCTTTTCTACTCTTTTGCTCACTTCGACCCAGTAACAGTCACTGTGTCTTCCATGTAGTTCACATTTTGCCTTTTCTTCCTTGATATTCGTGTATTTCCATAACCAAGGTCCAACAAGCCCTTAACACTCACCCATGACTCGTCCCGAGGCACTTCAGATATGACCTTTCTATTTTACTTCAACTTCAGACTGCACAGTGCAACCTTTGCTTTCTGCTCTATGCCTCGTCTCCTTCCTTCCTTGTGAAGACAATCGTTTCTGTGTCTGGTACCCAGTTTAATCTGTACCTGGTACCTAGACACTTTCCCTTATGCTTTTACTTAGAGCTGCGAGGCAGCTAGTGGTCATAGTACAATTTCAACTGGCTCCCGCTCACTAATCCTTCCTTCCATTCACCCTTCAAAGTATTCAATTGGGCAGCTCCTCCTTCTGTAACATAGGTGATCTCATATGGCCTGAGCCAATGCATTCTAAACTTCACGGGATGTTTTATGAACTTATTGTCATATACCAGTGCTAGATCACCTTGTTCAAATGCCTTCTTCTTTATGTGCCTGTCATGATAGACCTTTTCTCTTTCCTTCTATACTTGTTGATGGAATCCTCCAGTAAATTTGTCTTCTTCGAGTTCGACCAACTGTGCAAGCCTTCTTCGAGCAGTGCCAATGTCATCCATATCTATGAAGGCAACAATTCTTAGGCTTGGTACCAAATATTCCATTGGGACAATGGCTTCAAGACCATACACCAACTTAAAAAGGGTCTGCATTGTTAGCTTCTTGCAAGTGGTTCTATAAGCCCATAGTATTGTCGGTACTCTTAAATCCCAGTCATCCCTATTCACACCGAAAATCTTCGTCAACATTGTCTCCAAGATCTTGTTGAATGCTTCCACTGTCCCATTTTCTTGTGGATGGTAAGGTGTGCTCTTCTAATGATGGACTGCAAATTCCTCAGTCAGGGTTTCCACTATTTTGTTTATGAAATGTGTGCCTTGATCACTCATAAGGATATTTTGGCATCCAAACCTGGTTATGATGTCATCAAATATGAAGCGCATAGTTGTAGTTGCACTACAGTCCTTAACTGCTCTTGCTTCATCCCATCTGGTCAAGTACTCTATTGTTGTAATTATGTACCTTGCACCTGTGCGCTTTCCTGGTGGGTTTATAGGTCCCATGAAGTCAATGGCCCATTTCTCAAATGCTTGTAGGTTCATTTGTGGTGCTAATGGAATTTCATTTCGTATGGACCGTTTCCCAACTCTTTGTCATACACCGTAGTCTCTGTAATAGTCTTTAGCATCTCTGTGTAAGGTAGGCCACCAAAGGCCAACTCTAAGAACCTTCTACGCAGTTGCTTTTCCTGCATAATGTCCTCCTGGGATGCCTTCATGAGATTCTATGAGGATCAATGGTCGCTTAGCCTCCATAACACATCTTCTCAATATCTCATCAGGTCCCATCTTGTATAGTTGTCCAGCTATATCTGAAAAGTCTGCAACGCGCACTACTAGTTGATTTTTCTATGGAATTGTATAATCACTAGGTGCCATTCTTGTTGATAGGAACTGGACTATCTCTGCGAAGTGGTCATCAATCTTTATAATGGCTAGTAACTGTGCATCCAGCAGTGCATCCTCCAAACTAGTTGGCTCTTCGCCATGTTCCAACCTTGACAAGTGTTCATAACCTTTGTTCATTCTTCCTAGCTTTACTATGATCTCAAAGTCATATTCTTGAAATAGCAGAAGCCATCTGCATATTCTCCCCCCAAACACTGGCTTGTTGACTAGGTATTTCAATGGGGAGTGATCAGTAAACATTTTAAAGTGTCGTCCCAACAAGTAGTGGTGAAATTTATGCAATGCATACACCATCACTAACCCCTCTCGCTTGGTAGTGGTGTAATTGATCTCAACAGTTGATAGCTTCCTACTGGAAAAGGCTAATGGATGGTCAATATATCCTTCCCTGGGTTGTGTTAACACTGCTCCTAAAGAAATAGAATATGCATCGACATGCACATGAAACTCCTTTCTCCAATCAGAAAAAACCAGAATAGGCGTAGTAACCATTTTTTATTTTAGTGTGTTGAAGCTCTGTTGGCACTCTTCTGTCCAACTAAAATGATAGACTTTCTTCAAAAGATTCTCCATGGGTGTTGTAATATGGGAATACCCTTTAATGAAATTTTTGTAGTATTCAATATGTCCTAGTGTAGTGTGAAGCTGTTTGACTAAAGTGGGAGGGGGTAGAACAATTATAATGGAAATTTTAGATGGATCAACCAGCAATCTCTGCTTGCATACAATATGACCTAAAAACACTCCAAATGGTGAGAAGAAAATGCATTTCTTTAGATTCAAGGAATTTTGACACTGCCTGCATTTGTCCAACATTAGCCTTAGACATTCAATATGACTTTTCAATAAGCTAAAAACAGTCCAATCATCAAAATATGCTTCCAGAAATTTATGCAGAAACTCCTTGAATGCTTCGACCACCACCCTGGAAAAGATGGTTGGGGCATTCTTCAATCCAAATGGCATCATTGTATACTGATAGGACCCGCATTCTGTTGCAAATGTGGTCTTATGGCGATCTTCGTGGGCAATCCGGATCTGATGGTATCCCGAGAATCCATCTGTAAAAGAGTATACCTCCTGACCTCCCACATTATCTAACACTTTGTCTGTAACACACCCACTACAGCATAATAAATTTTTTGCCTCTTCTCGAGGGACAAAATCCACGAAGTCCTATAGGGGCTTAATGCAGGCTAGCTCTTCCCTTTTCCACCTCCATATGATCGTTGGTTATGACCACAGGCCAAACAACTAGGCGCCTTTTCGCATTTCGCGACTCAGCGATACAAGCGAGTCAAATCTTTCGACTCTGCAAACCCCGAAACCCAAAAATATTACCTTCGAGGAGATGGACAGCTGTGAGTCTCCCCCCTTGATCTGACGGTCCTGGCCATATCAGGACTTCGAAAATTGGGAGTTCAAAATGCAAGAGAGTCAAGTCTTTCAACGCTTCAAACACCGAAACCCGATACTCGAGTTCTTGTATGAGATCAAACGGCTCTCGACGTTTTGAATCCAACGGTTTGGATCTTTTTCGGAGTTTCATGAACCGATAGTTCACAATGCAACAACTCCAAAACTCTTGTCACTCCAATCCCCGAATCCCAATATGGGGATTCGTGTACGAGATCAACGATCCTCGAGGATTTGGATCCAACAGTCCATGGGATTTCAGAGCTTTCCCCAAACTCTAATCACTCACCACGAGTCTCCTCCGCTGGATGATATAGATCCTTTCGAGACACCTCCTTTCTGCCACAGAGCGCATCGAGGTTTCGGGTACTGGGATTTCGCGACTTGCGAAGACAAGGGTTCTTGCCCTTTGGTTTCCCGGATGTTGAAATGCTGAAATGTCGACCGATAGCCACGTGTCCCTCCGATGGATGGCTGTGACCTTTAACCATGATCAACCATTATGATCTTTTCAGGGTGATCAACGGTCACGATCAAATCTCGTCTTTCTCAAACTTATTCACACTTAAACCGATTCGAGGTTTCATTTACCAGGACTTCGTGACTTGTGAAGACAAGGGTCCTTGCCCTTTGGTTTCCCGGGTGTCGAAACGTCGACTGGTAGCCACGTGTCCCTATAAAAGGACTGTCCAGATACTCCCATGGACCTTGGGGATCTATGGTCCTGATTTCTTCGCTACTCACAAATATAAAAGAAAGAGGTTGAGGCATTTAACGCCCTCGTTTCTTCCTCCAATCTAACGGTCGTGACTGACCGCAAATATTTCGATAGAATCTCGTTCGTTAGTCGAGAATCTCGGGATTTTTGGGTTTCGGGTTTTCAGATGTCTAGATTTCCCGACTCGCGATGACCAGGGTTCTTGCCCTTTGATTCCCTGGGTGCTAAAACGCCAAAACTCTTATCGACCGCCACGTTTCCTTATGAATGAACGGTTCAGGTACTCTCATGGACCTTTGCATCTATGGTCGGATTTCTTTGCTACTCACGAAGATAAAAGGAAGAGGTTGAGGAATTTAACGCCCTAGTTTCAATCTAACAGTCGTGACTAACCGCAAATCTTCCGATAGAATCTCGTCTGTCAGACGATACTTATCCACACGCTGCCATTTTGAGATTTCGTAGGTCGGGATTTCGGGACTCGCGAGTGCAAGAAAACTCACACCTAGATACTCTGGGTGTCGAAACTCCAAAAACTCTTAATTTACCCCAACGCTAATAATTCAGGATTTCGCAAGTCGGGGTTTCAGGACTTGCGAGTGCAAAGGAGCTCTCCCTTGGGTATTCTAAGTACTGAAATGATGAAATGTTGGGATCTACGAGGACCATTCTCCCTCATGCAAGAGTTAAGACTTAAACTATAACATCCTCCTTTGGGTCCTCAGGTAATTTACACCAGGTTTTGAAGACCAGACTGGAAGGTCTTCTCGAAGGTAAGGAAGTGGTCTCAAAAGGGTGCCTTTGTGAGGAAGTCTATTCAAGGCATCAGGTAGGACAACATAGGAACAAATCTCCCGAGAGCAGACTTGAGAATCTGTATTAGTTCATCATATATATATATATATACATAAGCCATACGTGGTCTTTCCAATAAAAACATGTTGCCATCATTTTTTATCAAAACACCATGCAAACAGACTTATACTGAAACCATTCATAATTGCACAGACTATGAACATACATGTCAGCATATAAATTTCAAGATACAAGTATAACACTTATCAGAAAAACACCAGGTGATGCAACTGCTGAGAGGGGTGCTCATTTCCACCCAACCATAGGCTCAGCGACTCCCAATGGATTTACCACTAGCCACCCCCGAGCTGACACCATGATGCTGCAAGACTGAGTCTCTATTTGCCAGTGACCGAGAACGAAGGTTACTCTCCTTCTTCTCCACTATCACTCACTCTATATTTTCCAGAGTTCTTTTCCTCTTTCCCTCGCGTCTGCTCATTGATCGCACACTCCTCCTGCCTTTTCTCTTTTCGGTGAGGTTGCGTGTGGCACAATATTACTCACAGTGGTTAGGTCTAAGGACTCTACAGATGGGTGGTTCACCCACATCCCTCATTACTCATGAGGATCCATTTACCTACCAACCTGGTAAGTGATTTAATTTGGGGCCAGCAAGCCACTCGTGGTTCTCCGGGCCAGTGAAGTCCAAATACGGTATTGGTTTCAATGGAAGTTAACGCCACCATTCCAGGTGCCTTCCACCACCTTTCTTCAGCCATCATGGTCTCTTTTTCAGCACATCCCCCTCTCAGTAGTCCTGCAATATATATATTCATAATATTATTTACATTCATCGACCTTTTTCACAAGGTCCATTCACATCACACATTCACATTTCTAAGTTTGCCACAATACTTGGCCAGTATAGTTATAATTACCTCCCCCTTACAGGAACATCGTCCTCGATGTTCTATCTATCAACTTGACATGCATGTACAGATTTAAACAAAATCGGATATGCTCGTTTCATGGCATCCTCCATTTCCCATGTAGCCTCATATGGGCCAAAATGTTTCCATTGCACCTTGACCTATGCAATGGTTCAGTTCTTGAGCGGGGTTTCCTTTCTGTCCAATATGCATTGAGGTTCTGGTAGAAATTCTCCCTCTGGTTCCACCTGGATCATAGACCAATAAATCATATGGTTAGCATCATGTACATATTTCATCAATAATGAAACATGGAAAACATTATGTGCTTTTACTGTGGGAGGAAGTGCTAGCCTATAGGCTACAGGTCCCACTCTATCTAGAACCTCAAAGGGTCCACAATACCGAGGTGCTAACTTGGCACAAGCTCCCATTTTCAGAGAAATTTTCATGGGCCTAACTCAGAGATATACATGATCTCCCGCTTTGAACTCTCTTGGAGTTCTCTTTTGGTCGGCATAACTTTTCTGTCGGTTCTGAGCAACCTTCAGGTTTTGTTTTCTCTGAGTCACTTGTTGTTCCATTTCTTTCAACATGTCGTGTCCAAAAGAAATCATGTTTATGGGATTACTCCAGCTGACTAGAGTGTTACATAGCCTACCATAGAGGACTTCAAAGGGACTCATCTTTAAGGATTCTTGGTAGTCGTTGTTGTAGGCAAATTCTACCAGTGGAAGGTAGTCTTCCCATTTCTTGGGTTGATGCATTACATGCATTCTTAGCATGTCTTCTAGTATTTGGTTAAATATTTCCATCTTTCCATCGGTTTGTGGGTGATAGGCAGTGCTAAACAAAAATTTGGTCTCTAAACCCGCCATCAGTGATTTCCAAAAGTTGGAAGTGAACTTCTTGTCTCTGTTAGACACGATCTCTTTTGGCATGCCATGCAGTCTGAATATCTCCATCATGAATACCTGGGCGATATCTATTTCCTTGCAAGTCTATTTGACGGGGATGAAATGAGCAGACTTACTCAATTTATCCACTACTACCATGATGGCATCATTCTGTTTGGTCGAGGTTGGTAATCCAGTGATGAAATCCATGGAGATGGTTTCCCATTTCCATTCTGGGATTGGTAGGGGTTGTAATAATCTTGTTGGGTGTTGATGTTTTGCTTTTACTTGTTGGCATTCTATGCATTTGGCTAGGTACTCGGCTATGTCTTTCTTCAACCCAGGCCAATAGAATTGTTTCCTGGTGGTCGTGATCATTTTCTGATATCCTAGATGACCAGTATAGGGACTTTTATGTAGTTCATCCATAATGAACCTCTTCAAGTCATCACAATCTGGAATATACAGTCTGCTTTGGTAAGTGAGAAGACCTTCTTCCATCATCTGGTAGTCTCCATACTTTATCCTTGTGGGTTCTTGCTATAGGTATGAGGTCACGGTCTGGAAGAATGTGTCTATCTCTTGTGCCTTCCTAATTCTTTCTTTGACATCCGTCTCACAGGTGCTCATTGTGGCCAAGTGAATTTTTTGTATACTTCGGCTAAGGGCATTGACCACCCGATTTTCCTTTCCTTTAATGTGTTTCATTTCGAAATCAAACTCGCTAAGGAGGGCTATCCACCTAGCTTGTCTGGCATTGAGCTTCGGTTGGTCAAACAGATATCGCAATCCACAGTGATCTATCATAAGTACAAATTTTCTTCCCAAGAGGTAATGCCTCCACAATTTTAAGGCGTGCACTATGGCAGCCAGCTCTAGATCATGGGTCACATAGTTGACTTTGTGCTCATTCAATTTTCGAGATTCATAGCAGACCACACTTCCTCCCTGCATAAGGACTCCTCCGAGCCCTTCCTTATAGGCATCTGTTCACACGAGGAAGTTGGCTTCGGGATTGGCGATCTTCAACATGGGTGCATGGGTCAGTAGATGTTTCAAGGTTTGAAATCTTTCTTCACATTTCCATGTCCACAGGAATTTTGTCCCCTTCTTCTGGAAGGCATTGATTGGAAAACCAATCTTGGAGAATCCTTTTATAAATATCCTATAGTATCCTGCTAATCCCATAAAGGATCTGATATCCAAAACGTCCTTTGGGGTAGGCCATTCCATGATAGACCTAATTTTTTCAGGGTCTACTTCTACTCCTTCTTCGGATAGAACATGGCCTAAGTAATGTATTTGCTTCTGGAAGAATTCACATTTGTTGAATTTGTCATAGAGCTGATGTTCTCTCAGCACTTGCAGCACAAGCCTAAGATGCTCTTCATGCTCTTCTCTATTCTCGGAGTAAATTAATATATCGTCAATAAAAACCATCACAAATTTGTCTAGGAATTTGTTGAGGACATTGTTCATCAAGCACATAAAAGTGGCAGGGGCATTGGTTAACCCAAATGGCACTACCACGAACTCATAGTGACCATACCATGTTCAGAAGGCAATTTTATGGATGTCTTCACCCTTAATTCGGACTTGATGGTATCCCGACCTCAAGTCAATCTTTGAGAAAATAGATGCACACCCCAATTGATCGAACAGGTCATCGATCCTGGACAAGGGGTACTTGTTCTTTATAGTTGCCTTATTGAGTTGTCTATAATCTATACACAGTCTAAGGGTACCATCCTTATTTTTCACAAATAGGACTGGTGCTCCCCATGGAGACACGTTGGGCCTGATATAGCCCTTATCCATCATTTCTTTTAATTGCAACTTGAGTTCAACTAACTAGGGTGTGCTCATCTGGTAGGGTGTCCTGGACACTGGCACCGCTCTCGGTGTAAGTTCTATCAAGAAGTCAATGTCCCTTCTCGGAGGTAGACCCGACACCTCTTCCGGAAATACATCTCTGTATTCTCTCAGGATAGGTTGATCGTCAGGGCTTGGTTTGTCACCTTCGATTGTTTTCAATACCTGTATTGCATATAGGGGACATCCCTTTCGGCAATACTTTCTCATTTGCAAAGCTGATATTTGTCTTACTGAGATAGGTTTTTGGATCCATTGAAGGGTTATCTTTTTCCCTTCCTTACTTACACATTCTAAGGTTTTATGGTAATAGTCCAATCTGGCTTTATGGGCGGCTAGCCAGTCCATACCAATCAACAGATCATACGATCCCAGGGGTAATAAGTTAAGGGTTTCTTGGGTGGGAAATTTACCTAACATCAATTGGCAGACTGGTATAACCTCTGCTACCCTTCTTTTGGTGCCAATGGCTAACTGTACCAACCATGGCTTGGTATGTTTTTGTGGGTGTAGTTTACACTTATCAATAGCTTTAGGGGCTATATAACTCAAATTTGAACCAAGGTCAATCAAAACAGATACTACATGGTTTCAAATCATACCTTCTATTTCCACCACTGAAGCTTGGTGGTCAGCCTGGTTATTATCCAAGGCTACATAAATTTGCGGCACACTCAAGGCCACATCATTGACGATGGTACCTTCCTAGATGTTATAAATCCTCCGACTATTTTGTTGTCAGTGTGGACCGTCTCTCAATAGATGTTCTTCCCCACAACCCCAGCATTTCAAAGGTTCTCTCTTTGAGTTATCAGTCTTCACTGATATGGGTCCAGAAGTTTTATTTTCGGTCAAGGAGGGAAAATTCTGCTGGAGCACACTCCGGGTTGAGAAGGTCATTCTTGGATTCTTCTTATAGTTCTTAAATCCTGGGAATTTAATCCCCTTTTTATGAAATATTGAACTATGCTTTTGTTTCCATCCTTTGCGAGGTTCTACTCGATGTCCAAATTGTTCATGACAATAGGTTGCCTTTCGAATAGTGCCTTCTAGAATTTTTGTCTCATCAAATTCAATTCTATTCTGATAGTCCTTAGGTAGTCCACTGATGAAGCATTGCAACTTTGCCTTTTCCGCCTTGATATAGGGTACATACCTCAACAAATAGAGGAATTTGTTGACATATTCTTCTATAGTGAGTTGTCCCAGTTTGAGTTCATAAAACTCTTTAGTCTTTTCGTCGAAATATTTTTCCAACAAATACTTCTTCTGGAAGTATTTCTCAAATTGTTTCCAAGACAGGTCCTCTTCGTGAACCCCTTTCACATTCTTAAAGTCTTCCTACCAAATGGAATCCTTTCCGTTCAAGTTGAAGGTGGTCACTCGAGCCTTCAGATTTTATGAAAAGTCATGGACTCTGAAATATTTCTTTAGTCCAAGCAGCTAGGCCTCTGCTTCCTCTCCCTTCTTTATTTCACCGTCAAAGGAGGGTGGTTTGACTTTTCTAAATTCTTCGAATTTACAACCTTTGGAAAGATTTTGCTTCTTTTGTTTCCTTCCGGAATAGGAACTGGTTCTGCTGCTAGAAGAGCCCTCTGAATCGCCAAATTCCTTCTCAGAGGAATCATCTGTTGCTTGTCCTTTACCTCTAGGGTGGACCATTTTCGAGGTGCTCCTCTCAGTGTGGCCATTGATATGACCATGTTTCTGTGTCTCAGGTTCATGCTACATTTGTCTTTGTAGGTCGGATAAGATCTATAGTAAAATTGCATTAATTTCTGTTTTCTTTTCTCGTTCTTTCATCATTCTCTCATCGTCATCCTTACAGCTTTGTAATTCGACCATGAGGCTCCTCACAGTTTCAGCTAGATCTGGAGGGGTCCCTACCGCCCTCCATTCGTTAGACTCTTCATCTTTATTGTGGGAGCCCTCTCCCATTTCATGGTGAGTCACCATTCTATGCATCGGTAATTTCTCGCAGTTGATCGTCCTCTAGGGTGCAAACGACAAATGGTGGTTGTTAGTCAATATTTTAGATACATTCATAACCTGCGCATAAATTCATTTTTTTTCTCTTTCTCATGTACACACACACAATAGGAGTTTTCATTCTTAACTTCGTCTTTTGATTAGGAAGGTTAAGACAGGGGGTTACTCCTTTTAGGAGTGTTTCGAACGGAGCTTCTGCGCAACTCAATCATGATCCCAAGCAGGCCAAGTGTTGTAACCATGCTCTGATACCAATTTGTAACACACCCACTATGGCATAGTAAATTTTTTGCCTCTTCTCGAGCTACAAAATCCCCGAAGTCCTACAGGGGCTTAGCGTAGGCTAGCTCTTCCCTTTTCCACCTCCATGTGATCGTTGGTTATGACCACAGGCCAAACAACTAGGTGCCTTTTAACATTTCGCGACTCAACGATACAAACGAGTCGAGTCTTTCAACTCTGCAAACCCCGAAACACGAAAATCTTACCTTCGAGGAGATCGACAGTTGTGAGTCTCACCCCTTGATCTGACGGTCCTGGATGTATAGGGACTTCCGAAATCAAGAGTTCGAAATGAAAGAGAGTCAAGTCTTTCGACCCTTCAAACCCCAAAACCTAATACTCAAGTTCTTGTATGAGATCCAACGGCTCTCGACGTTTTGGATCCAACGGTTCAGATATTTTCAGAGTTTCGTGAACCAGGAGTTCACGATGCAACGACTCCAAAACTCTTGTCACTCCAATCCTCGAATCCTGATATGGGGATTCATGTAGGAGATCAACGATCCTCAAGGATTTGAATCCAATGGTCCACGAGATTTCAGAGCTTTCCCCGAACTCTAACCGCTCACCATGAGTCTCCTCTTCTAGACGATCTAGATCCTTTCAGGACTCCTCCTTTCCGCCACAGAGCGCATCGGGGTTTTGGGTACCGGGATTTCGCGACTTGCAAAGACAAGGGTTCTTGCCCTTTGGTTTCCCGAGTGTCGAAATGCTGAAATATCGACCAACAACCATGTGTCCCTCCGATGGATGACTATGACCTTTAACCATGATCAACCTTTATGATCTTTTCAGGATGATCAATGGTCACAATCAAATCCTGGCTTTCTCATACATATTCAAACTTAAGCCGATTCAGGGTTTCGTTTACTGGGATTTCGTGACTTGCAAAGACAAGTGTCCTTGCCCTTTGGTTTCTCGGGTGTCCAAACGCCGACTGGCAGCCACGTGTCCCTATAAAAGGACGGTCCAGATACTCCCACAAACCTTGGGGATATACGGTCCTGATTTCGTCGCTACTCACAAAGATAAAAGAAAGAGGTTGAGGCATTTAATGCCCTCATTTCTTCCTCCAATATAACGATCATGATTGACCGTAGATCTTTCGACAGAATATCATCCGTCAATCAAGAATCTCAGGATTTTTGGGTTTCAGGGTTTCGTATGTCGAGATTTCTTAACTCGTGATGACCGGGGTTCTTTCCCTTTGATTCCCCGGGTGCCGAAATGCTTACCGAATGCCACGTGTCCTTATGAATGAACGGTTCAGGTACTCTCACGGACCTTTGGATCTATGGTCCGATTTCTTCACTACTCACGAAGATAAAAGGAAGAGGTTGAGGCATTTAACACCCTCGTTTCTTCCTCCAATATAACGGTCGTGACTGACTGCAGATCTTCCTACAGAATCTCATATGTTAGTTGATACTTATCCACACGTTGTCATTTTGGGATTTCGCCAGTTGGGATTTTGGGACTCGCGAGTGCAATAAAACTCGCACCTAGATACCCCGAGTGTCGAAACTCCGAAAAATCTTAATTTACCCCCACGCTAATAATTCAGGATTTCGCAAGTCAGGGTTTCGGGACTTGTGAGTGCAAGGGAACTTGCCCTTGGGTATTCCAAGTATCGAAATGCCAAAATGTTGGGATCTACGAGGACCATTCTCCCTCGTGCAAGAGTTTAAGACTTAAACTATAACATCCTCCTTTGGGTCCTCAGGTAATTTACACCGGGTTTTGAAGACTAGACTAGAAGGTCTTCTCGAAGGTAAGGAAGTGATCTTGAAAGGGTGCCTTGGCCAGTATAGTTATTTTTACAGACTGGGGGAAACAGGGTGTTACATTGTCAGTGAATGGTGTAGGGAAGGGGTCATGCAAACAAGAATCATTAAGCTTCCTGATATCTACACAAATCTTGATCTCTCCTCTCTTTTTGTCTTGCACCACCATAGGGCTAATCCATTATGATTCTTCCATAGGTTCTATAATCCTTGCTTCCAGCATTCTGTCGAGCTCAATCTTCACTTTCTCCTTATATTTAGGGTTCAGTCTGTAGGGTATCTGTTTGACTGGTATTGCATATGGTTTCAAAGGGATCCTCATCTCTCCCATAGGCCCTTTAATTCCCTTCATATCAGTAAACTTGGTTGGAAACAAGTCCTGATATTCATGCAGTAATTATGTAATCTTGTCAATAGTGGCAGCATCCCAATAATATCCAACATTTGCAAGCTTTGTTGTCTATTTTGTTCCAATATTGACCTTCTTAATCTTGATTGGTTGTCCAATGACTGGTAACTCAACTCCTGGTCCTTCCACATCTCTTTGACCTTCTGTTTCTACGATGTTCACCTTTCTTGGATCATCGTCTTCATCAGCATTGATGTTGTAACATCCTTCCAGTTTCTGGAGAGGCGCAATCCATTCGTTCTCTTCTTGTTCCAAAGGGAGTTTAGATGCCTCCTCGAATACTTTATGTCTTACAATCTACAATGCTTGATCTACTGAAGGATATTGACTTTCAAATAAGAAGGTGGTTACAAAATTATGAGTCATACCTTCCCAATCTGTAATGATGAGGCGTAGCTCTACTTGAAGGTACCAGTTGATAGGTGTCGTGTTTAGTGTGTTAATGAATTTGTGCACCCACTACTCTTGAGGAATGTTTCTCTAGGCTTATTCTCAACTTCACACATGGTCCTTTGGGCAGCTTCGACCTGTGTACTGAACTTCACAGCCTTCTACTTGTGTTGAGAACCACGCTGTCATCAAGGTACGACATTGTACCCATTCTGTAATGTTGTTTTTGTGTGTTCCCCACCATCTTGCTGGGGTTGCTTTCAGAGCCTCATCCGTTGCCAACAATATTTGTTGCATGGGTACACTTTCTTCAAATTCTGACAAGAAGGTTCCTAAAGGATTCATACCATCAAAGGTGGGTAAGTTACTTACTGTTGTGTCGATCTAGAGAACTTCTCTAGTTAATCTAGCACGTATTCTTGTATATACTTCATACATTTTATTCTGCCATTTCTCCAGTGCTTCTTCTAAGTCTGATGAACATGCGTTGCCACTTCGCCATCTTAGGTTTCCATCAGTCGTAGCATTAATGTAATCTTGCTTTCTGGATGTTAATTTGTATATGTTTTCCAGTTCATATGTGCAGTCTGTTGAAATAATGTAACTACGAAGAGCATTCTTATTATTTTGTTATTGGATTAAATCCCCATTGTGGATTAATCATGTCATTATTATTATTTTTATTATTAGATTAATCCCC
>JZKD02S0904655.1:0-16066 GCA_000966675.3 Picea glauca
CTTAATAATATGGATGAATGCTAGATCTGACCTATGTGGATGTGCTTAGTTCTTGAACATACTAGATTTGGTTGAATACCACGATGCTCTGTAATTAGGGTTTTGTTTGTGAAGTAGATGTTTGTTTAATACTGATGAACAATGATAACTAAGTGCTCTATTAAGGCATTACAATCATAGATCTGTGTCCTAGCTAAGGTTGCAGACATCTGATTTCTGCAACCA
Source organism: Picea glauca (assembly GCA_000966675.3). Classification (NCBI taxonomy): domain Eukaryota; kingdom Viridiplantae; phylum Streptophyta; class Pinopsida; order Pinales; family Pinaceae; genus Picea; species Picea glauca. The sequence goes on from JZKD02S0904655.1 coordinate 226, forward strand.
CCCCTGCTTCTACCTTGGGTGAGACTTCATTTGCTTCACAGGTGTTGTCGAAAGGGCCAGTAGTTAGGGTTTTGTTGGTGTGCTCTTGAGCGTTGAACCCTGGGTCTGCCCCTATGGCAACAAAAATATTTTTGGTGATGATATATCTCTTAGTGTTGTAGGGTCTGGAATAGTTCAAGTAGATAATGGTCATTGCAATCATGTATTATTTGTTCCAAGTCTTTCATTCAGCCTTCTATTAGTATATCAAACCACTCATTCAAGTGAAGGTAAAAATGTAGATTTTTCACCTCACCAAGTTGTAATCAAGGATCTAAAATATACTCAACATGTTCTTACAACTAGATTTGTTGATGATATTACCAAATTATACAAGTTTAAGAACTTTGGATCATCATCTCTTCCATCAGTTTTTGTTGCTCATAGTGATGACTTGAGAAAAATTTGGCATGAGTGGATTTGTCATCTAAACTATCACTCATTGCAATAATTATGTAATCAATAGATGGTAATTGGTATTCCCCTTGTTTCTTAGAGAGATGTTGTTTGTGTCTGTTGTGTTCTCGACAAACATCATCGGGACAATTTTGAAAAGCGTACCTCTTGGCACACCTCGGCCCCTTTGCAGCTTTTTCACAGTGACTTGTGTGGTCCACTTTCTTCTCCTTTTTTGGGGAGTGCAAGTATTTCTTAACTTTCATTGATGACTTTTCCAGATGCACTTGAGTTTACTTCTTAAAACTTAAAAGAGAAGTTTTTGACAAGTTCTTGGCCTACAATGCCCTTGTAGAAAAGCAATATTGACATCAACTTCAAAGGTTAAGAACAAATAATGGAGGCAAATATGTGAACAATTAATTTACAAGTTACTGCACTACACAAGGCATCCAACTGCAACACATTATTCCATATACACCACAAAAATGGTGTTGTTGAGAGAAATAACTGCACATTAAAAGAAATCACTAATTGTATGATCCAATCTAGGGGATTAAGTCTAAAGTATTGGGCAGAAGCCATTAACTGTGAAAATTACATAGTAAATCACACTCCCACAAAGGATCTTAAACATATAAAATCATAAGAAGCATGGAATAAAATTAAGCCATATGTAAGTCACTTCCATGTATTTGGCAGTGTAGCATGGGCTCACATTCCTGATGAGAAAAGGAAAGCATTGCAGCCTAAAAGTGATAAGTGTATATTTGTTGGTTATTATGAAGATGTCAAAGGTTACATACTTATTCAACCACATTGTAATGAAATTATTATTAGAAGAGATGTTAAATTTGATGAAAAACTCTTGGTCTATGAGCCTAATTCGGTGTTTGTTTCTTCTTCGGACTACGAGCCATCTTTGGAATTTGTGCCTTCTTCTATTCCTATTCTAGTTTCTTCTTCTTCAGATGATGATAGTGAGGATGAAAATCCACCTCCATCTTCTCACCTTCCTCCATATGTGTCCATTGAACATGAACTTACACCAAAACCATTGCTTCCTAGATGGGTTCATTCAACACAAGAAGTTGTTGGTGATCTTGCCAGTGATCCTTCATATCATCTGTTAGCGCTCAAAATGTACTGGTAAATTATTTCCAAATCACATGATAAGAGGAGCATTAGGTAGAAGATTTATTTTTAGGTTTGAAAGTCATGAAGTCTTCGAGAAAGGCTTATAATCATATCAATTCAATAGAATGAGGATTTCACCTCATAAAATAGACCAAAAGTAAATTTTAGCTTTCGACGACTAAATGGTAGTTTTACAGTATTGTGAGCTGTCGAAAGCCCTTTCAAGGGAAAATGAGTTGTCGAAAGTGTAGAAGAGTCTATTTTTACTATGTTGAGTCATCATTTTCAAATGATGATTCTGAGCGTCTGGAGAATCACTTTGAGAAACGGGTAGAGGATTTTGTTACTAACAACTCAAAGAACAATAACCTCTCTCAATTTTCCTACAAGTGTCATAGATTTGGATAATAGAATTCATCTCTAAGCCCTAATTTTTGGATCTCAGAATTCCCCTGTTTGACACATGTTTTTGAAATGAAGATCCTGGGAAATTGAAAATGAATATCCAAGAACTGAGAGAGTTTTTGCTCACAACAAACCAATATTCAAAAATCTCTCTCAGTTTTCAAAAATATGTTTTTATTTGAGAGATATAGGTGGATATTTGAGAGGAATATTTCCAGAATTTTCAGCAACTTATCAGGGTTCACAAAGGTACTATTAGCTGTCGAATCCTTGGACTTTCGACAACTTATCCTACTCTATTTCAGACACGTAAGTTGTCGAAAGCGCAGGGATTGGCAGATCGAGCTTCTTTTTGCATAGATCTCCATTTTTTTTTTCCAAATGGCACAAAGGGGGTTTCTATTCCAAGATAATAATTAAAGGCATCCAAATCACCTTTCTGTTCCAGTTTTTGAGGCATCGGGGAGGAGGAAAAACCCAAATATGCTTCCTATTTTTGGCTAAAACTATCTTTTTGACCAAGTGGCATTTCAACTTGATACATCATCTTATGAAGACCTATTGGAGTTGTCGAAGTTTGCAGAAGATGACTTGATAAGGGTTTACCCTCATTTTAGGATTAGATTATATATATCATATTACTTGATTTTGCTCTATTAAATGGATGTAAGATCCAATTTTATAGGATCCTGAACTAATTTGTAAAGGATATAAAGCTTGTGATTCTGTAGATGATAGTGGGTTCGACTTTGGAGACTAGACTATATACTTTTGTATTCCTTAGACTTTTTGAATATATATCAGAACATAAGCTTCTTTTGCCATCTTTGTTCAGACTTTCATATTCTCTCTTATCTATACTTGTATTGGAATATAATGTTAATCTATTTATGTTTATTTGATGTATGATAACTATCAACTTGTCATTATATCCATAAATTATAATCTGCAAGTATTTCACTTATTTTATCTAGCCATTCATATATGCCTTGTGTATATGTTTCTGCTAGTATAATAGGTATTTTCCATACATTCATCTTCTATTAAACTTTTTGAACATCCGTGGTTGAAATCCTTGTCTATTTGAATATGTTCATACATGTCTAGAGTGTGTGAGGTTTGAGTGAGTTCTCCATCTTGATCCATTTGATTAAACCATTGCAAGATTAGTTAAGTTACCAGGCATCTCTGAGATACAACCTAGGAGAGTTTCCTGGAGTGATAACGAATTGGCATCATTGCTGGAGAGAGGAGATTGAAGCTCAACTTCCTTGGGAGACGACATAGATCAAGTTTTGATGATAGACAAAGCCTGAACATCTTCTTGGTTGTAATTATCTATTTGGAGACTCCATGAAGGACGGATTCAATGGCGACTCCATTGTTCAGAAATTTGTTGGTGACTTCACCGATATGAAATGAACAAGAGGTATGCATTTTTCAATTTCTCAATCATTTATGGTTACCCTCATCCAGTACCTAGTAGAGATGATGGGAACATAGTATTCCCAGATTTCGAGGAGAAGAATGGGAAGTGCCAGCTGAACACTTGCTGGATTTTCATGATTTTATTCATCGGCTTGGAATTGTACATGAGGACGTTCAAATTAATCTTTTCATATGTTTATGTTTATATGATGTATGATAAATGTCAACTTGTCATTACATCCATAAATTATAATCTACAAGTATTTCACTTATTTTATCTGGCCATTCATATATGCCTTGTGTATATGTTTCTACTAGTATAATAGGTATTCTCCATACATTCATCTTCTATTAAACTTTATGAACATCTGTGGTTGAAATCCTTGTCTATCAGAATATGTTTGTACATGTATAGAGTGTGTGAGGTTTGAATGAGTTCTCCATCTTGATCCATTTGATTAAACCATTTCAAGATTAGTTAAGTTACCAGGCATCTCTAAGATACAACCTAGGAGAGTTTCCTGGAGTGATAAAATCATCTTCGGACATGTTCACAATTCCAATGAACCACTTCTCTTTTGGCTCAAGTTTCAAAGGCTAATGATTCAAAGACATTTGCAGAAGCTTCGGGTCATCCAGATTGAGATATAACAATGAATGATGAGTATCATTCTTTGATGGCGAGACTTGGGATCTTGTACCTCTTTTGAAAGGAAGAAAACTTGTGAGATGTAAATGGGTCTACATAACTAAGTATGCATCATATAGAAGTGTTGAAAGACACAAGGCTCGATTAGTTTCCAAAGGATTTCCCAAGTTGAAGAAATTTACTATAATGAAACCTTCTCCCCTGTAGCCAAAATGAATTTCATCTGCTTTATTATATCCCTTGCAACTTCACATAAATGGGAGGTCCATCAGATGGATGCCAAATCCACCTTCTTGCATGGGGATTTGCAAGGATAAATTGGCATGTAACAACCTCATGGCTATGTCCAAAATGACTCTAGACTTGTTTGTCTCCTTAAGAAATATCTTTATGGTCTTAAGCAAGCTCCCTGAGCTTGGTATGCCAAAATGGACAACTTTCTTCTTGACACTGGATTTTCTTGATGTCATTTTGATCCTAATTTTTATACCAAGAAAGTAGGAAGCCATCTCACAATCCTTGTTCTTTATTTTGATGACCTTATCCTCATTGATAGTGAACCAAAAATTTTAAAGCATGTGAAAACCAACCTTAAGAGGAAATTTGAAATGACCAACTTAGGATATTTGCACGATTTCCTTGGCCTCCAAGTTTTGCAAACCAAGGAAGAAATTTTTCTTTCCTAGTCTAAATATTCTTGTGACCTTCTTCGTCTCTTTCACATGGAAGATTCAAAACCAACCACTTATCCCTTCCATTCTAGAGTCAAACTTCCTAACAAATGTACTTGTCTCGAAGTTGATGCCACCTTGTATTGTCAGTTAGTTGGTAGACTCTTATACTTGACTCATACCCATCCTAATATTTTCTTTGATGTTGGAATTGTTTCCCGATATATGCAAACACCCCATGAAATCCATTGGAAAGCAACTAAAAGGATACTTCAATATGTTCGGGGTATAATTCAATTCGGGATACATTATAGTTAAAGGGGGGCTCCCTTATTGGTTGGTTTCACTAATTTCTATTGGGTCGGAGGCCCTGATGATCGAAATTATACTACAGGTTATTTTTTTAGCCTTGGTTCAGGACCTCTCACTTGGGCCTATAAGAAACAATGGGACATTTCTCTTTATTTATTAAAGCAAAGTATGGGGAAGCAGTTAATGCAAGTTAGAAATTCTTTTGGCTTCAACAAATCCTTTCAAAGTTTGGAGTATAGTAGCAACATCTGAAAACCCTCTGGTGTGACAATCAAAGTGCCATCAAACTCACCAAAGACCTAGTTCAACATTAGCGCAACAAACACATCGAGCTACACATGCACTTCATCAGAAAACTCATTCGTGATCAAGTTATTAAAGTGTTATTTTTCCCTACAAAAGATCAAGTTGCATACATTTTCACAAAGTCTCTTACAGAAGTGAAGCTCTCCAAACTTCTATCTATGTTAGGAGTTCAAAAAGATATCATTAATGTGGGACAGGATCTAATGCCTCCTTCCTTCTTTTATTATGTCATCTTTGTAAATCCTTCAATCCTATCCCAAGTTGTTCTTAAGGGGGGATGTTAGGATATTTATACACTTAGGAGTTAGTAGAGGTCAACTTGGTCTAATGTGTTGCTAGGAAAAAGTGTGTTTCTTTAGTATGCATTTGTAGTTAGGAAATCTAATAGTCACAATAGTTCTCGACATAGAGTGATCTGACGGATCATGTTCTCCTCGGTCTTAATGGCTACATTGATTTGTGGCTTAACACTTGATTGTTCCACGATCTCTCTTTAAAGAGCATGGAAGGTAATTTGTCAATGATCGGTTGTGAGAAACTCTCTTGTAAATATCTCTCTAATATTTTTCTTTTTCATTAATAAATTGATCCAAGTGGCCACGTTGGTTGGGGTGGTGGATGTTCCCCATAGGGGCTTTACCACGTGAAAAACAATTTGTGTTGATATTTGATCTGGTTGTCTGAGTGATTACTGAAGGTGTCCATCCCCTATTGGAATACATTTCTTTTCAAACATATGAATTTGTGGTGGTTCCTTTTTGGCTTACAAACACACCAGCCACCTTTATGTGTTTGATGAAAAACATTCTCTGCAATTATTTGGATAAGTTCATCCTGGTGTTCATTGATAATATCTTGGTATATTCCAAAATTAAGGAAGAGCATGAAGAGAATCTTAGGTTGGTGCTACATGAGCTAAAAAACAACCAACTATACGCTAAGTATAGCAAGTGTGACTTCTTTCAAAAATAGATCCAATATTTGGGTCACATAAATTCTAAAGAAGGAGTGGTTGTTGATGTCGAAAATATTAAGGAAATCATGGATTGGCCAGCCCCTCAGAATGTATCTAAGGTAAGATCATTTATGGGATTAGTTGGATACTACAAAAGTTTTATTAAGGGATTTTCCAATATTGTTCATCCCATCACCTCATTTAAAATAAAATGGGTGAGGTTTGTATGGTCAACAAAGTGTGAGACTAGCTTCCAGTAGTTGAAACTCTTCTTAACCAATTCCCATGTCCTAGAAATCACAGACCCTAAAGAATATTTCCTAGTATGTATTGATGCTTGCAAGGAAGGACTTGGTTAAGTTCTCATGCAAGAGGGACATTTGATTTTCTATGAATTGAGGAAACTAAATGAGCATGAGAAATGCTATGTTACTCATGACTTGGAGCTTCCAGCTATTGTGCATGCTTTAAAAATTGGAGGCATTACCTTCTTAGAAGAATATTTGTCTTGATGAAGGATCACTATGGACTAAAGTACCTATTTGACTAGCCATGATTGAATTCTAGATAGGCTAGGTGGATGGAACTAATCATTCAATTCGATTTCGAAATCAAGAATATAAAAGGAAAGGAAAATCGAGTGGTGGATGCACTCAATCAAAGTGTACAGACATTGTACTTAACAACAACAAGCATGTGTGAAAATATCATAAAAAAAAAATCATAACTCTATTGCAAAGTGATGAACATTTTAATTTGGTGAAAGAAATCATGTAGAAAGAACCAAAAAGGAAAAGGCATGATGGATACCATCTCACAACAAATGGGTTGTTGATGCACAACAATAAGTTGTACATACCTGATTCAGTAGAGCTAAAAAACCTCATAATGGATGAGTTTCATAGGATACCTTATGTGGGTCATCGTAGTTACCAAAAAATGATAACAATAGTAAGACAATTGTATTATTGGATAAGAATGAAAAAGGATGTTGCATAGTACATTGCTAAGTTCCTAGAGTGCCAACAAGTCAAATTTGAGCACAAGCACCTAGCAGGATTTTTGCAACCAGTGCAAATTCCATAATGGAAGTGGGAGATTATCTCCATGGACTTTATCATAGGGTTGCCAAGAAGAGCCAGGTATCACAATACATTCATGGTAGTGGTGGATACACTGAGAAAGGAAGCTCATTTTATCTCAATCAAGTCCACTTTTAAAGCTATAGATGTGATTGATGTGTTTATAAAGAAAATTTTTAGATTGCATTGTATGCCCAAGACCATTATCTTATATCAAGATGCGGAATTCACTTTGAAATTCTGGAAAATCATATTTGCAGGATTTGGAACGTAATCAACATTCAACATGGCCTACCATCGCCAAACACATGGACCGACCAAAAGGGTAAATAGAGTGTTGGAAGATATGTTAAGGATGCATGTTATGCATCAGCCCAAGCAATGGGAAGAATATCTACCCTTTGTAGAATTTGCCTACAATAATGGATATCAAGAGTCACTAAAGATGGGCCCATTTGAGTCTCTGTATGGAAGGAAGTGTAGATTCCTATTAGTTGGGACAATCCGATAGAAATGATCACACTTGGACCAGACCTATTGAAAGAGATGGAATGGGAAGTGGTCAAAATTAAGAAAAACCTGAAAGTGGCCCAGGATAGACATAAAATCTATGTAGATAGGAAAAGAACTCACAAAGAGTTCAAGATGGGAGATCATTTTTATATTAGGGTGAATCCCAAGAATATCTCCCTAAGAATGGGAACTTGTGCCAGGATAACACCCCACTATTTTGGACCATTTGAAGTTCTGAAAATAGTGGGACTGGTGGCATACTGACTTACTTTGCCACCTATTGTTAAATCTCACAATGTGTTCCATGTATCTTTACTTAATAAGTATATTAATGATTCTAATCATGTCATTGATTGAATTGTGATACATGTGGAACTATAGGTAGAATTTTATCCCAAGCCTCAATGCATATTGGATAGGAGAGATACATTTCTCTTGAACTGAGCCATCGTGCAGATCAAAGTGAAATGGAATCACTTTGGAACATATGAGGCCACATGGGAACTGGAGGATGTTATGAGGATGGCATACCCATTTTTGTTTTTTGTATAAAATTGTGCATATGGTGCAATACACTAAGGATGATGTTTCCTTAAGGGGGAGAGGAATGTAACACCCTGTTTTCCCCCAAGTTTGTAATTATGATTAAGACTTCATAAATTGTAATTGATGAACTTTTTAATTTTGTTTTATGTTTAATAAAATTACCTACCAATTGAATTAAGGGGAAATCTTGTAGTACTAGCCATGATACCACGAGTGGGAATTGGTGATGGGTAAATAGGAATTTCCTTGTCTTGCCAAGGATCCTAACCCCAACCTAAATAACTTCAAATGAATAAACATGCATGAAGTACCATGTTCATAAGAAAGCTCGTTAATGGAATCATACCTAGTGGTTGGGGAAATTATGGTTGCCTTCAGATATGTACATGGATGATGACTAATTCTGCTAAATCTTTCAGCCAGGAATACCATGGAGGTGCCCCTTTGATTCAGGATATTGAAACGTAGGTTTGCTTCTAATAGAAGAAATATGAGGAACCTAAGGAAATGACCGTTCCAACTGGGGAAAGGAAGAAGCAAGGAGAACATGAGACAAAGAAAAAGAAGAAGACGCAGAGTGGGGCTGTGATTGAGAAAGGATCTCAAGAGAGAGCACAAAATCCAAACCAGAGTAGAGAAAAAAAATGGGAAGTTTTGTGAATAGGAAGTTGGACCAGAATACTCATGGTCAACATTGGAATAGAGAATACACAGATCCATAGTGGAGCAGAGAGGGTCACGGGTTGGTGCTTGATGGAAATAAACCAACATTGGTAAGGAGATAACATTGAGGAACTGTGTAGTAGTGAAGGGACTCCCTTGCGTAGAGGAAATCTAGTTGTGAAGGCACCTGGTAAGCTCATGGAGGCCCTGGGTTTAGTGGGAAGAGGGAACTTATGTTATTTTCAATGTGGTGAAAGAGAGTAACCTTCCCGACCAAACCCTTGACTTGAAATCCAACCTGTCATATTCCCCTAGTGGTATCATGGCCTGGCATGGAGGTGGCTTGTTGTAGAAAGCATAGGTACAAGAGAGCCTATGATTGGGTGGAGAGATATTCACCCTTAGTCAATTGGTAGGTTGAAGTTTGACTTGAAAAAATTAAGTGTTTATGAATATATTTGAAAATATTTGTTAATGAATATGCATTACATTAGTTTCTTAAAGGAAGCTTTGACATGTTGAATGAATGTTAAGTCTGAGTTTTTTTTTGCATAATGAGGTTCTTTTTAACATTGATTGATTGTCTTTGGTGCATGTGTATGAGAGGTTTTATGGAGGCATGTAACCCTATTTTTTCCCCAATTTTATGAATGGAAAGTTTACAGGATGAGAAAATATTCACTACGAGAAGTCAATGGGAGGTGCCACCTATGAACTAAGGATATGAGCCAAAGATCTGAGGAGTCGGGGTTAAAACCTTGTTGACAGTGCCAAGAAGGTGAAGGGTTTGTTTGCTTTGAATCACCCTATACCCTTGTTTGAGTTCCATGTTTAAACCTCGAGAGAACCTTAATCGTAGATCTGGTGCAGAGAGTTGATCCTGACCATTTGTAAAAAATCTGAGTATCAAAAGAATCCTGTCAGAAGGAGGGTTATTCGAAAAAACCCATAAACATGGCCACAATGAACTTCCTGAAAAGATTGTTCTGAGTTGATGAGAGTCCTTGATTCACTTAGAGATCAGGTTTATACGATTTGGATTGTATATCCTATCATGATACATTCCTCTAAGCTTGTTGGAATGTGACATTCAAAAACATCCACAAAGAGTGCGTGGAAGGAATTTTCGATAAAGAAATCCAAAAGGTAAAAGTATGAATGGACTAGAGCCATATATTTGAAAGAGGTTTGGTCGATGAGATTAGAGTCGTTGATATAACCATGGGTCCATTCTAATAGAAATCCATGTGGGAATCGTGTAACCCATTAATCGTGGAGCAGATATAAGATCCAAGAGATTCCTAACCGTTATATCTGGGGATCTAATGATCGTTGAATCTGTCGGAAAACTCCAGTTCATAAATAACTATTCATAAGAACCATGAGGGACTTAGGAAAGGAGGTATTTATTGATGGAAAAATATCGAGTTAGTGAAGGCCTTTGATCTACCGAGGAGTCCACCCAATAAGATCACAGTCTTATATTTTGTCGTAGACCCCACCTGTCGAGTGATTGGAGGAGTTTGGGTGAGGCAAATAATTGTCATGTGGTTTATGGGTTATGAGTGAATCTGAACCATTGTTTCTCCTAATTTTATGTTCGTTGGATCTGTCGAGAGAAGGGTGTTCAGAAAGAATCGTTCTAAAAGGAAGTTTGGGGTTATGCAACCTATATTCCTTACTAGGGGGAGTTCAACTTGTTGTTCCTGAGATTAAACTTAAGGCTCAAAGAGTAATTTCATGCATCAGGATGTTTTATGAAAATGTTTTAAATGAGTGTTTTTCCTACCTTTAGTTATATCAAAAATAATCCTTTAATGAAATTAATAATAAGACAGTACAAAGGTTGTATTCCAATGTCTGAGTCACAATTATAATATCAAATGGTATGAAGGAAGAGTACAAAACTATTAAACAAAGCTAGGCATCATTTGCAGATGAATCTTACATTGTTTGCAATGGAAGAAAAATAGAGAGTGCACCCTTGAACAAGATATAAAATACAATAATTCACACAGCTTACAAGTCTTGTTTTACTCACAGTAAATACAAAGGAAAAACTGATTACTTAATGAATTGTTGATATAATACGATTACAATAGTTGCAATACTAAATTGCAACCAATCACTTATCAAGGAATTACATAAAGAAATTCAGAGATATGAAAATACAGAAGAAACACATAACTCAAACTGAACGAAAATCAGAATCTCTGTGTGCACTTGTATTAATACTCAAAAAGAAGAGTTTTCTCTATTACATTCGGCAAGAAGCATCCCATGTTGGGCTTGAAATCTCCTCCTGAATAGATCTAAAATATATCTATCTATACAAAATATGTCGCAACTCAAAACGATTGGACTTCTTACAATATCTCCTAAAAATAGAATGTAATTTGAATGAAACAATAGTAGGTTGATATTGTTTGAGTTGGCACTTTCATCTGTCTCTTCATCTGCTCACAGACACGCTTGTTTTCCTTTTCTCTTTGAATTGGGCACACATGTCCATTGAGGCCACCGTAATCATTTGTTTATTGTCCTTGTCATCTGATTCCACTGCTATCTGTTCTTTGGATGCGTTAACTAGAAAAAGAATATCAGTTGAAAATATGGGGGAAGTGATAATGTGACAAGTAGTTCAGCATTGGCTCGTCATGTGATGGCTAATAGTTACGAGAAAGAGTAACTACTCACGAATAGATTGATGTGGGGACAAGTGTAGGTGGTGAGGTAAATAGGGTAACTGATGTGGAAGGTGTGACATGATGGAGGGTGAACGAGGTACATGACGTGGATGGTAGGTGTTTCTCCAATGTCCCTTTACGTTTCTCTATTTTGTGGGGGCACGAGGGGGTGGTTTGAAGTAACCCACTTTTCAGACCGCAATGCACTTGGTGATGCCATGTACCCTCGAGAGAAAAATGTGGTTTAAATTGTGGGAGCACCCTTCGAAATTAAACCCCACGCAACTTCACCCCCCACAATCACTCTCAGTCATTGATCTCCATGATCCATTAAAATCCAACTGTCAATATTTGCAAAGTGATATAAGTGCCCAAAGTTAAGCCGAGGTCACATCTCTTGTTCATATGTAGATAAGAGAGAGCAAATTTTGTGCAATTCATGTCTATCGATATGAGCAGGGGACATGTGTCAGGCGATCCCTGTATTCGACTATTTTGAACTCCAGGAGGAGGAAAGCAGTGTTGAGTAAAGAAATCCCAAAGACCCGAATCCCATATGGACCATTGATCAAAGAGGACATGTGGAGGGAGATATTGTACTTCAGAGACTTAGCATTTTGGATATTTTCACCTTGGAACACTCGAAGCCCAGAGTTCCGAAGTAAATCCTCATCGTTGAAATCAAGAGGACACGTGGCAGGACATCCTCCACTTCGGGGATAACCACTTTGGAAGAAATCTAGGTGTGTGAAGCAATAATTCTCGAACCCCCGGAGTTCTGAAGTAAATCTCAGTCGTCCAAATCAAAAGGACACACGGTAGGAGATCCTGTACTTCAGTGACTTAGCACTCCTGAGAGTTTGTGCTCCCTTTTTTGTCTATTTAGCCCCTTCCCTACTATATTTGGTCCTTTTCTTAGTTTATCCATCTTCTGAACTAATTTATTGTTCCAATAGATTCTGAAATCTGATCCATCAAGTTTTCTGGCAACTTTTCATGGCGCCATAATCCTTAAGAAAACAAGATTAGCCTGCCTGTAACAAGAGAGGTCTGTAAGTTCTTCATTGAATAAAAACGGATAATCGCAATTCAAATTGTTAACTTTAGCCAATCATACATATCATTAATACTTCGGCATTTGTGAGTGTTGGGTACAATTAGGGTATAAATCTCTCGAAGGTCAAATTCACGAAGAAGTTAATCTCCTATTACTCACTTTTATGTTTTACTTTATCATGTTTTAAACCTTGAATTAGCCTTAAGTACTTCAGTGTTTTGATGTTTAGGGTTTTCATTGTTTAGACTTGTTGGAATACCCGAAGCACGAAGCTTCGAAGTGAACATTAGAGACTTTCCTTAAAACTCAAGCAACTTCTACAGTTCAGAGATCATTAAAACCGTTTGATAAAATTAGAGTAGATAATCGACAGTGGATATCGCAAGATCCTTTTCGACAAGCGATGGATTTATATTTTAAATTCAAAAGGTGAATATCTAAGTTTCTTTTTTCTTTTTGGGTGAAATTTTTATTTCTAAGAGGCAAAATCTAAAGCTCAAAATATCAAAATTAAATGTGTTCCAACATAGGCTCCATCTGGGGATTGTGGCTCCCTGTGAGGAGAGAAAGAACAATAGACCAAGTGCCTTTATTGGGTAAATGGAGTCATTATTACATTTCTGGGAAACACTTTTAAGGATTAATCATACAGAGAAAAATTGAACTTCAACCAAATCTCAGAAAACCTTCAAAACATCCCCAGCTATTGATCTCAAGTTAGGCTACTTAAAATTTCCCTTTCCTGAAACTGAGTTTGGATTTGTTCAAGATAATCAAAATGACTTTAACTTAAATATCATACCTTTCCCGACTTTGTTCACATCAAGGTTAAGTAGATGTAACAATTTTATTTAGGGAATCCCTCGTTGGTCCAGAATGTAAATATTATCGAAAAGAGAATTAGATGTCAGAGTATGTTCCGTAGATATGTATGATAGCCATATAGATATTGTAGATATTGTTTCACTGCCAATGAGCCTGTTCAGTACCCCGGTGAAGTTATCTATCTCTCCCATTGAATTTCCTTTCACCACTTCAATTATCACTTTTGCATTTTGCTGAGATGAGGGCAATCATTACATGAATTTCCTTTCATCATCTCTTTTTGGAAAAAATGGGGGCAATCGAATTTCGAATTTCCTTTCACCATTTGTCTTGGAATAGATGGGGGCAATCAGATTATGAATTTCCTTTCACCATTTGTCTTATATTTTAATATTTTGAAGTGGGGGAAATCAATTTGTATGTATCATACAAGGGATGATACATGCTTACAATTTTTAAAAGGGAGGTCTATCATAATTTTTGAAGTGTACTCTTAGATTAATTTTCTTCTTATTTTCAATACACCTTCGCCTATAGGGAATATTTTATAGGGATTTTGATTTTCAGGGATCAAACTTGAGAAAATTAGTCAACCTTCACCTATAGGGAAGATTTTATAGGGATTTTGATTTTCAGGGATCAACCTTGAGAAAATTAGTCAGTTTAAAATCCGATTGAAGAGTTAAAGTTATCAGGATTAGCCTGGACATACTTTTCTTTCACTTAAAATCAAAGGAAGATAAAAAAAATCGCCTAATCTTGTTTTGAAAATATGTTTTTAAGTTTTCGGAGTCAAGGTAAGTTACTTTCTTTCTATGAATACTAGGAAAGGATAAAGAAAATATGAAGTGGATAATAACTTGGGGATAGGCAAAGAATGACCTAATCATAATTTTGAAGGATCTGAATCAACAAAAATCCTAATCCTACACAAGTTTGTGTAATTAGTTTAGACTTCTTTTGAGTTTATTTATTATCATTTTTATTTTTATTTCAGAGATGGCTTTAGAATTTATCAGCATGACACTTTAAGTTGTAACTTTATACCTCTCTAATTTTTAGTTCAGATAATAATATTATCATGAGAAAAACTTCCTTCATATTCATTTCGAAAAGAATTTTCTTGAAATTTTATTTGAACTATAAGAAGAGTAGGAACTCATACCTTATTTTCCTTTTGAATTTTCAGCAATTTATCACCTATTTTTAGAGAAATCAAATGTTTGAGTGTCAAATTTGTATTTGGCATCATCTCTTGTTCAAGAAGATCTATTCTTCAAAACACCAAGAATAGTAGACCATGTATTCATCCTTCTACGACCCAAAATTAATCATGTTAAACTCTTAACCTCGTCATTGGGCTATGGAGTCATAATGCCTAAAAATTGAACTATACTGGATGCCATACTGAGAACCGAACTACTAAACTGAAATACAATGTTGAACTAGAATTCTGAAATGAACTGTTGATTTGGACAACTTATTTATATACATTGGCCCTACATTAATCAGGGGAAATTCCATTGATCAAGTAATATGTAATTTCCAATGGAGCCNCCTTGAACAGGATATAAAATACATTAATTCAAACAGCTTGTAGGTCTTGTCTTACTCACAATAAATACAAAGGAAAAATAGCTTACTTAATGAATTGTTGATATAATACGATTACAATAATTGTAATACTAAATTGCAACCAATCACTTATCAAGGAATTACATAAAGAAATTCAGAGATATGGGAATACAGAAGAAACACATAACTCAAATTGAATGAAAATTAGAATCTCTGTCTGGACTTGTATTAATACTCAAACATGATATTTTTCTCTATTACATCCGGCAAGAAGAATATTAACGATATGTATAATAAAAAATGCTAATTGCAATTCAAATTGTTAACTTTTTCCAATCATACATATCGTTAATACTTCGGTGTTCGTGAGTGTTGGGTACAATTAGTGTATAAATCTCCTGAAGGTCAAATTCACGAAGAATTCAATATCCTATTACTCACTTTTATGTTTTACTTTATCATGTTTTAAACCTTGAATTAACCTTAAGTACTTCGGCATTTCGACGTTTGGGGTTTTCATTGTTTAGACTTATTGGAATACCCGAAGTGAATGTTTGAGACTTTCTTTAAAACTCAAGCAGATTCAACAGTTCGG